>CAUYPK010014435.1:0-15411 GCA_963574355.1 Loris lydekkerianus
GATACATCTTTTCAGTTACTGCTTGAAATTCTAATTCGATGTTATTTGCTATCCAGATTCTGAATTCGATTTCTGACATCTCAGCTATTTGTTTGTGCATGGGATCTTGTGCTGTGTCTGCCCCATTAATCCTTGGGGGAGTTGATCTACTCTGATTATTCATATTGCCAGTGTATTTCCTTTGATTTAGTCTCATGATTGTTTTTCATTGTTGCCTCTGGCCGTCCTCAGAGTTGGGGTGGTGTCTCTCCAAGACAGGGGTATCACTGTATTGTTGCTGGATCTTTGTAGGGAGTGACCCTGTGTAGCTTTTCTGGGGCTGCCCCAGCCAGGGAGTTCCGGTTGTGGGAGCAGCTCCAGATGTGACACCCCCAGATCCAGCAACAAAGCGGGGGTGGTGCACATGGTTCTGGGAGTGCCTGGTGCCCAGTGTCTTTGGCATAGAGAGCCCAAGGCTCCAGCAGTCTCTGGCCAGGAGAAGGGCTCCAAGCAGAGGCAGGGAGGGCTCCGGAGAACACGTGCTGCCAGAGTGCCTGGCCAGACCAGTGGGCAGTGTGGAGGCAGGGAGGGTACAGGAGGGAGGATGTGGGGTTGTGTGGCTCATGGAGTTCTTGTTTAGGGCATGGGGAGGGCCAGCGGGCGGGGTTGCGGGTCCCAGCACGGCTTTTATCAGCCCAGCACCCCGGAGGGTGCTGATCACAGGTCCAGTGCAGCTCTTCCGTTCTGGGAGGGTGCAGAACATGAGTCCCGGGGCAGCTCTTCCAGAAGTCCAGGAGGGTGCTGATCACGAATCCCAGCACGGCTCTTCCAGAGGTCCAGGAGGTTGCCAATCGTGGGTCCCGACTTAGGTCATCCGGAGGTCTGGGAGGGTGCCAATAGTGGGTCCCAGCGCAGCTCTTCCGGAGGTGGGAGGGTGCCAATCACGGTCCCAGCACAACTCTTCCAGAGGTCTGGGAGGGTGTCAATCACGGGTCCTGGTGCAGCTCTTCCGGAGGTGGGAGGGCTATTCTGGAGGTCCAGGAGGGTGCGATCATGGGTCCCGGTGCGGTTCTTCTGAGAAGAAAGGATATTAAATGTTCCCAACATACACAAAAAAGTGATATATTTGAGATGATGGTTATGCTAATTAGACATTGTATATATGAAAACATAACTATGTACCCCATAAATATATATTATTATATATCCATCAAAAAATCAAGGCAAAAATGTGTTGAAAGACACAAGGGTGGAATCAAGGTCATTTCTCTATTGCACAATAAGCAGGTATCTTTATGGTGACAATGCTTTTAACATTGAGAAGAAAGCTCTTTCTGACTGCAGTGCAGATAGCGAGTGGGTGGCAGGTGTAAAATAGCAGTCGACACAATCAAATCACAAAGCTGGATGTAGAGCAATAGCTAAAGTTTCTTGGGTGCCTCGGTGAAGGCCACTGAGATTCAATAGGCATCAGCCCTAAAGAGCAAGAGTGCTTATTTTTTTTAATTTTTAGGTAGGGTATGAGGGGGAGAGTGTTGTTACTTCGGTATACTAGTGACTTTTAGCCAGGTATGGTTCCAGCTGGCTTCCTCCTGAGACTGCTCTGTTCATTTGCAGTTTAGTACCCCTGGAGCTATTATGTCTGCTAGTTTCTTGTTCCTCCTGGCTGGGTCCCAGAAGGGGGTGGTTTCAGCAGAAGTCCCAGAACAGCCAAGATGGAGTGCCTTATGCTCAAAATGGAGTGGCCTGCTCTGTTTTTGAAGCTCCTCTGACCAACTATCAGCAGATCCCTGGTGGAAGTGGGTTGATGAGTTTTGGGATGTTGCGCTAACTCAGGTGTGAAAACATGGTGGCTGGGAGTTGGAGCAGTGACTGTTGGGCTGGAGAGGGTACAAAGCCCAGAGATACTTAGGGCTTAGAGAAGGAGTTGCGAGGGGGTGGGAGGAGGGAATCTCTCCTCCTCCTTTCCCATTATGGGTCTTGGGTTCTAGTTGGTACCCTGTGTAGGATAATATTTAGAAATAAACATATTCTACATCAAGCACACAAAGTGAACTCAGTGTGAGTTTAAAATGACTTGCCATTCTTCCAGAGGCTTAAGGCACCTGGGGCCCCCTGGGACACACATAGAGTTAGCTTGCCTGGAATTAAAATTCCATAAGCCAATTCTCTGAAGTTGTGTGCCCCATGAAGCCTGAGATCAAAGGGCATGCCTCCCTTCTTCAGAGATATGGACCAGAAGGTTGACATATGTTAAAAACATATTGTCAGAGGTCTATAGGTGCTCCGCCCTGAGGAAAGACACAGTTGTTACTTCATACTGAGTAAACTGAGTGAACGCTTGAAGATACTCTTCCATTAACTCTGTTCCCCTGTAGCTACTTTCTTCTTTGTGACCTTTATTTAGATACCTACCCAAAGATTAGTCAGTGTCTAGAAGATATTTACTGCAGAAGTGATTGTGTTGATATGGTAACAGGATATTTCCTTACAAGTTAATTTCAGATAGGTAAAATGAGGTAATGGTGAAACTAACAGATGATAGATTAAGTGTGTACTTGACTAGATAGGTATAAAATCAAAACCTTGAATAAAGAACTTTGCTACACGCCATCCCATACTCTTGTAGTCTGTTTCTTGACTGAATAATTGCAGGAGTGAGTTTATACCCATGGTAAAGCTGCTGTTCTTTGCGTCTCCAGTCACGCAATACCCTGGGTTCCTGAGTATCATTTATGTTCCTTCTGTTGTCATTTATGACCCAGCAGATGCAGAACCTAGAAAAAGTGGTGTCCTGAGTCATCAGTTCCCCTATACCCCCCCACTCTGGTTTGGACAGATAATGGCTTCCTGAACATCTATGAACCCAACTGTGCCAAAGTTGTATGTAGATATTGGAGTGAGGTGGTAGAACTTCCTGAAAGCAGAGAGATCAGGGCAAAATGTGAGGAGGACTGGGCCTGAATCCTAAGTCAGGCAATTGCTCCTCATCCTAATTATCAATGAACCTCCTGTGGAAACTGCCTGTCCTGCTATTCCTAATCTTCTCCTTCTCCCGCAGACCCCCAGACTTGGATGGGTATGACTTCTTCCTTCAGTGGATTGGTGAGTGAGGACCTGCCTTCCTCACTCTACCCATCCCAGACCTTGGTGCTTGTTGAGATCAGGATTCTGCCATTCCCTGTCCCTTCCTGCCCAGTCCCACTCAGTTGATTATCCCATCAACTGGACCACCTGACTCTCATGTGCCTGTCTTAAGCTCAGGTACTCTGTGGACAGTCAGAGGAGGAGTGTTCCTGGCTGGGTGACAGAGGAAGTGGACTCCAGGTACTTTTTCTGCTGGGATGTCTTTTACCCTGGATAGGTATCTATCAATATTATAGTCAATCTGTTTCTTTGGTAAAACCATGCTGATACAGATTTTGGTACAAGGAATAATTCTAGAGAACAGAATTTTAAGGACAAGTTTTCTGAATTCCGAGTTTCCTGGAATTTGTTCTCTAATCAGACTAGTTGAATGTCATTGATTACTTTATTTCCAGTGGTAAAGAGGACATGATGTAGCAATAGGGATAAGCAAAATGTCACCATTAGGTACTAATAATCAAATACCTTATTAAAGACATCCTTATAAAAGACAAGGTTTGAGGGCCTTGAGATAATAGAACATTTTAGTCAAATTTAGAAGTATATAAATTTGGTTGGTTGTTCCTAACTATGCTGAAGATTTTATGTCTAGATGATGTATCCAATGCTGAAAGTGGAGTATTAAAGAATATAACTATTACTGTATTGGGTGTCTCTCTCTTCAGCTCTAATAATGTTTGCTATGTATTTCTGGTATTGAGTGCATATACATAAATGTTTAGCATTGTTATATCCTCTTGCTGAATTCTTTTATATTATATAATGACCTTCTTTGTCTTTCTCTCTCTCTCTCTCTCTTTTTGAGAAAGAGTATCACTATGTCACCCTGGGTAGAGTGCTATGGCATCACAGCTCACAGTAACCTCAAACTCTTAGACTTAAGTGATTCTCTTGCTTCAACCTCCCAAGTAGCTGGGACTACAGGCTCCCACCACAATTCCTAGCTATTTTTTGGTTGTAGTTGTCATTGTTGTTTGGCAGGCCTGGGCTGGATTCAAACACACCAGTTCCAGTGTATGTGGCTGGCGCTCTAGCCACTGAGCTATAAGCGCAGAGCCTCTTTCTGTTTTTTGACTTAAAGTCTATTTTGTCTCGTATAAGTATAGCTATTCCTGCACATTTTTAGTTTCTGTTTGCAAAGAATATTTTTGACATGGAATATTTTTTCCACCCCTTCACTTTCAGTCTATTTATGTATTTACAAGTGAAGTGAGTTTCTTGTAGGTAGTGTATTATCAGGTCTTGGTTTATTAATCCATTCAATCTATATTTTTTATTTTTTTAATTTCAGATTAATATGAGGGTATAAATGTTTAGGTTACATTGTTTTTAATTCTAAGGTAAAGTTAAAATTTTAGTTGCGACCTTCACCCAGGGGACATACTGAACGCCCTCACATTGTGCATATCACCTTCCCTCTCTTTTCTCTCCCCTACTCCCTGCTAGACTATACTTGTATTTTTTCTTTCATGTGGGCAAGTAGTTGTTTATATATTAATTTCTTATTAGTATTTAGTACATTGAATACTTTTTCCCATTTTTAAGATACTTTGCTAAGAAGAATGTGTTTCAATTCCATCCACGTAAGGTCTCTATCTTTTCTTTCTTTCCTTTTTAATTTTTGGTGTTTTTTTAAATCTCAGATTGATATGAGGGTACAAATGTTTAGGTTACATTGTTTTAATTTCTAAGGTAAAGTTTAAATTGTAGTTCCACCCTTCACCTAAGGGGCATGCTGAACACCAACCTGTATTTTTTTTTTTTTCTTTTTTTTTTTGCAGTGTTTTTTTTTTTGGCTGGGGCCAGGTTTGAGGTATATGGGGCCGGTGACCTACTCCTTGAGCCACAGGTGCCACCCCCAATCTCTATTTTTTAATTGGGAAATTTTAAATGCTTATGATAGATGAAGACTTACTCTTACAATTTTGCTTATTATTTTCCGATTGTTTTATACATGTATATTCTTTGTTCCTTTCTTCATCTTTGTGTACCTTTATGATTTGGCAGTGTTTTGCAGTGACATTTGACACTTCCTCTTTCTCAGTTGTGTATCTGCTCTACTGGTGAGTTTTTTTTGTTTTTTGTTTTTTTTTTTTTGAGACAGAGCCTCAAGCTGTCACCCTGGGTAGAATGCTATGACATCACAGCTCACAGCAACCTCCAGTTCCTGGGTTTAAGTGATTCTCTTGCCTCAGCCTCCCAAGTAGCTGGGACTACAGGTGCCCGCCACAATGCCTGGCCATTTTTTTTGGTTGCAGTTGTCATTGTTGTTTGACAGGCCCAAGCTGGATATGAACCCTCCAGCTCTGGTGTATGTGTCTGGTGCCTTAGCTGCTTGAGCCACAGACGTGGAGCCTCTACCAGTAAGTTTTATAGTTTTGTTAGTTTGTTTGTTTTTCATGATGGTAGATACTTTAACTACTTACATATAAGATTGTTATTGATAGGTGGAGTTACTCTTATAATTTTGCTTATTATTTTCTGATTATTTTATACATGTATATCCTTTATTCCTTTCTTCATCTTTCTGTATCTTCACGATTGGTGGTGTTTTGTGATGACATTTGATCCTTTCTCTTTCTTAGTGTGTATCTGCTCTACCAGTGAGTTTTACAGTTTCTTTTGTGTTATCATGATGGTAGATATTGTTCTTTCATTTCCAGATGTAGGATTCCCTTAAGCATTTCTTGTTGGGCTGGTAGAGTGGTCATGAATTGCTTCAGTTTTTGCTTGTCTAGAAAACATTTTATTTCTCTTTCATTTTTTGAAGTATAACTTTGTAGGTATAGTATTCTTAACTGACAGTGTTTTCTTTTTCTTTCAGCACTTTGAATATATCATCCCATCCTCTCCTGGCAATAGGTTTCTGCTGAGAAATCCACTATTGGTCTTGTAGGATTTCCTTATATGTGACTTGACGCTTTTCTCTTGCTATTGTTAGAATTCTCTTTTATCTTTGATTTTTGACAGTTTGTCTACAGTGTGCCTTGGAGAAGACTTTTGGGGTTGAATTTATTCAAGAATCCTTGAGTTTCCTGCATCTTGATATTTATATCTCTTGCAAGACTTGGGGAGTTTTGGGGGTATGATTCATTAAATAGGTTTTCTATTCATTTGTCCGTGTCTTGTGGAACTCTCCGAATTCAAATGTTAGAACACTTTATGGTGCCCCACATGTTACATAGTCTTTCTTCTTTTTTTTAAATTTCAGGTTAATATGAGGGTACAAATAGCTAGGTTCCAATATTTGCATTTATCAGGTAGAGTCCCTTGTGTAGTTGTGTCCCACACCCAAAAGGTGTGCCATATACTCTTACATTGTGCTCATTAATTTGGATTACACCAATCCCCTCCTTTCCTCCCCTCTCCCCTTTCTTCATTTCCCCTCTCCCCAACTTGAATTGAATTGAGTTTTTCTCTTATGTGGGCATGTATTAGATTGTCTACTGACTTCATATTATAATTGTGTACATTGGCTATTTGATTTTTCCATTCTTGTGATACTTTACTAAGGAAAATGAGTTTTAACTCCATCCAGTTAAAACAAATCATGTAAAGTTACTATCTTTTTGTGGCTGAATAGTATTCCTTGGTATACATATGCCATAGTTTGTTAATTCATTTCTGAGTTAAAGGTATTTAGATTGTTTCCATATGTTGGCAATTGTAAATTGAGCTGTGATAAACAACTTAGTGTGAATGTCTTTATGATAGAATGATTTTTTTTTCTTCTGGGTAAATGCTTAGTAATAGGATTGTGGGATCAAATGGGAGGTATAATTTGAGTTCTTTGTGGATTCTCCATACTTTTTTCCAAAGAAGGTATATTAGTTTTCAGTCCCACCACATGAACATCTGCAACTTTGGGACTTAGTGTGGGCTCTTCTCACTGGGGTTAGGTGACATCTCAGGGTGGTTTTGATTTGCATTTCTCTGATAATTAGAGACGATGAGCATTTTTTCATGTTTGTCAGTCTTCCTTTTCATATCTCTTGCTCAGAAGTTTGCTCATATCTCACAGAAGTTTCTTTTCATATCTCTTGCTCAGTGATCAATGGGATTGTTGCTCTTTTTTGTTGATTAATTTGAATTCTCTATAGATCCTAGTTATCAAGCCTTTGTCAGATTTGTAACATGCAAGTATCTTTCTCCATTCTGAAGGTTGTCTATTTGCTTTAATTTTGTGTCCTTAGCCGTGCAGAATCTTTTCAGTTTAATTAAGTCCCATTTGTTTATTTTTGTTATTGTTGCAATTGCCACTGAAGTCTTCATTATAAAATCTTTCCCCAGGCTGACATACTCAAGAGTTTTTCCCATACATTCTTCTAGGAATTTTATTGTTTCATGTCTTAGATGTAAATCTTTTATCCATCTTGAGTCTATTTTTAAAAAATTATTATTTTATTATTATTTTTCATTGTTTAGGATTCATTGAGAGTACAAAGAATTAGGTTACACTGGTTGCATTTGCTTTGTAAAGTCCCTCTTATAATTGTGTCCCACCCCCAAGAGGTATTTCATATACCATGACCGCCCATCCTCTTCTCTCCTCCCCTCTCCCCACTTGCTCATTCCCCTATCCCCTACCTTGTATTAGCTCATCTACTGCCTTCATATTAGAATAGAGTACATTGGATTCTTGCATCTACATTCTTGTGATGCTTTACTAAGAATGCAGTCCACCTTCATCCAGGTTAATGCAAAAGATGTAAAGTCTCCATCTTTTTTAGTGGCTGAATAGTATTCCATGGTATACATATATCACGGCTTGTTAATCCATTCTTCGATTGGTGGGCATTTAGGCTGTTTCAACATTTTGGTGATTGTAAATTGAACTGTGATAAGCAGTCCAGTGCAAATGTCCTTATAATAATAGGATTCTTTTTCTTCTGAGTCTTGTTTATTCTTCAAGGCTAGGTGTGTCTCCTGGAGACAGTATATGGATGGCTCATGCTTTTTTATCCAATCAGCCAGCCTGTGCCTTTTCAATGGTGAATTCAGTCCATTGACATTTATTGAGAGAATTGATAAGTGTGGTGAAGTTCTATTCATCTTATTTTGTGAAAGTCTGTTGTATAGTTTTATCCTTTGAGCCACTGTGGAAGCTAACTTTTGACCATTAGCTTCTGGGTGTTTACTTTGCTGGTGATCCATTGTGGTGGTCAATGTTGAGAAAAGGTCTAAGTATTTCCTATAGAGCTGGTCTTTTTGTGGCCAATTTCCTTAGTGCTTGTATATCCATAAAAGATTTGATTTCTCCATCAATTTTGAAGCTTAGTTTAGCAGCAGGGCACAGAATTCTCGGCTGAAAAATGTTTTTTTTTTTTTTTTTTTTTTTTTTAAATAATTTTGAAGGTTGATTTTTACGCTATTGTGGCTTTGAAGTTTTCAGTTTAAAATTCTGGTGTATTCAAAAAGGCTCTGCCTTTGTAGGTCAGGTAGTTCTTACTCCTGCCAGCTTGCAGAATTTTTTCTTTCATCTTGACTCTGGAAAGCTTCATTACAATGTGTCTTGGGGAGATCTGTTTGAGTTCAGATCACCCAGAGTTGGATGTCCATTTGAAAGGAATGTATTAAGGTCTTCAGTAAAACTTCGGAAGTTTTCATTTATTAGTGTCCAATAGGGCTTCCATTCCTTTAGGACAATCTTCTTCCCTTTCAGGAATCCCTATTATTCTTGTGTTTGAATGCTTCATGGAATCTCTTAGTTCTTAAACCACCTGTTCTGCTTTTTCTCTCATCTTTTCTGCCTCTTTAACTACCTGGGTTAACTCGAAAACTTTATCCTCTAGCTCTGAGTTTCTTTCTTCTCTGGTCTAACCTATTTTTGATACTTTCTACTGCATCTTTAACATTCCCCAATTGTTTCCTTCATTTCCTTAAGCCCCACCATATCCTTGCTATATTCTTTTGGTTATAGTTGGTTCTGTCTTTCCATTTTCTCCTTCTTTCCTTTTATTCTCTTTATCATCCACATTTTAAATTCTCTTTCTGCCAAGTCCATTAATTCTTTATAGGTGGAGTTTTCTGCAGTAGCTCTGTAGTATAATTTGAAGTCAGGTAATGTTATTCACCCAGTTTTTTTATTTTTGCTCAGGATAGCTTTGTCTATTCTGGGGATTTTGCAGTTCTATATAAATTTCAGGCTTGTTTTTTCTATTTCTGTGAAGAACGTCATTGTTATTTTGATAGATATTGGATTGAATCTTTAAATCACTTTGGGTAGTATCGACATGTAAACAATATAGATTCTCCCAATCTATGAGCATGGAATATTTTTCCTTCCTTTCTTAAATTTCTTTCTTTCCTTTCTTTTTCCTTCCTCCCTCCTTTCCTTTCTTTTCCTCTCCTTCCAAGACCTTGATGCATTTTTCAGTTCATCAATTGAATTTTTTGGCTCCAGTATTTCTGCTTGATTGTTTTTATTACTTCAATCGCTATTAAATTTCTCAAATAGGTTTCTGAATTCTTTCTCTATATTGTCTTGAAGTTCATTGAAATTCCTCAGAACAGCTATTTTGAATTCTCTGTCTGAAAGGTCACATATCTCTATGATTCTGGGATTTGTCACTGGTGTCTTGTTTGGTTCATTTAGTGAGGTCAGGTTATCCTGAATGTTCTTGGTGGTTGTGGATGTTCATCAGCATCTAGGTATTAAAGTGTTATGTATTTATTCTAATCTTCACAATCTAAGCTTGTTTGTACCCATTCTTCTTGAGAAGGCTTTCCAGGTATTCAAAGGGAATTGAATATTGTGATCTAAGTCTTTAGTCACTGCCCCTGTATCAGACTAGAGGGTTCCCCAATCCCAGTAACACTGTGACTTCCACAGACTCCTGGTGCTATTACCTTGGTTGACTTAGGTAAGATTTGGGAAAATTTCCTGAATTACCAAGTAAAGTCTCCCACACTCTTCCTTTGCTTTCTCCCCCAGACAGAAGGAGTCTCACTGTCCTTGCTTGGATGCTGGAGTGGAGGAGGGGTGGTGTGAGCACTCCCCCATTGGGTCACACTTGAAGCCAGCACAGTCTTGCCAAAATACACAAAGTTATGGCAACTACTGCCTGGATATTGCTGATGTTTATTCAAGATCCAAGTGTTCTTTAGTCAGCAGTGGTGAATCCTGCCAGGACTTTCAGGGCAACAGGTTTCCTTCTGGCCCAAGTTAGGTCTAGAAGTTCCCCCTATGAGCTAAGGTCTGGAATCAGGAGTTTCAGGAATCTGCTTTGGTACTTTATTTTACTGTGACTGAGCTGGTATCCAAGTTGCAAGACAAAAAATCCTCTGTACTCTTCCCTTTTCTATCCCCAAGTAGAAGGAGTCTCTCCTCAAGCTGCCATGCCTGGGGTTAGGATAAGTGTAATGCAGGCATTCCCTCGATAACTCCTGGGGTCATAAATACCCAAAGTCCACTGGTTCTGAGCCCAGAGCAGATTCAAGACCACAGTCTTTGTGGCCTGACAGCTTATCAAATATATTCCAGGCTCCAGTCTGCTTTTGTCAACCCATGGTGGAGCTAGCTAGAACTCAGTTTCTTACTAATGGACAGGGGATTCTTTCTTACTAATGGGACAGGGGATTCACTGCTGGAGTTGGCCTGAATGCTCTCTCTGTGGGCAACAGCATAATTTTCTCTGTGTTGTGTTTCCTTGTGATAGGTTGGCCCTGAGTTCCAACACAATGTTTTACAATCACTTCACCTTCCCTCTCACAAGTACACAGATTCTCTCTCCACCTAGTGTTGGCTTGGCACTGTCTGGGTAGTGTGGGTGGGTGATTGGAGGCAATGTAAAACTGTCTTTTGTACCCTCTTCAGTGCCTCTTTTCTTGACATAATGTTAAAATCAGGTACTGTTATCACTGGCCTGATTTTTGGTTCTCAGGAAGTTACTTTCTTGGGTGGATATTTGTTCAATTTAGTATTCTTGGGGGCTGGGGATGACTGCTGTAGGATTCTCTTTGGGATCTTTTGTCATACTCTTTATTTCCTCTGATTAGGCAATTCTGCTTCTTTGTATGTTTTGTGATTATTTGTTTGAGAACTGGACATTCTGAGTATTACGTTGTCACAACTTAAAAATCGAATTGCCTCTCTGCTTAGTGATTGCATGATTTTTGTTTGTTGAGAACTGGAGCCATCTTTTTGTGACTCTTCTGAACTATTTTTGCAAAGTGTGTATTCCTTCTTGTATGTGGCCAGCCAGTTGTTCTGTGTATCACCACTTACTATCTGGAATGAGAGGCAGAGGCAATTTCTGAGAAAGTAAGATTTTCTTTTCTCAGTAGTGAGTAATGCTAACATAGTAGAGCAAAATAAT
This sequence comes from Loris lydekkerianus, assembly GCA_963574355.1. Lineage (NCBI taxonomy): Eukaryota > Metazoa > Chordata > Mammalia > Primates > Lorisidae > Loris > Loris lydekkerianus. The sequence continues at coordinate 11,445 of CAUYPK010014435.1, forward strand.
AAAGTTTACTCTACATTTTCATAGTGCTTAATCTTTCCAAAGCTCAATCACAGGCTAAGTGCTGTGAGAAGCTGAGACAGGTGAATCAACTGAGCTTAGGAGTTTGAGACCAGCCTGAACAATAGAAAAACCAGTTGGGTATTGTGTCAGGTGGCTGTAGTCCCAGCTACATGGGAAGCTGAGGCAAAAAGATCACTTGAGCCCAAGAGTTTGAGGTTGCTGTGAGCTATGACACCACAGCACTCTCCCCAGGGTGAAAGAGTAAGACTTTGTCTCTGTCAAAAAACCAAAAAGAATGACAAAGCACAATCATGGCTACTTTTCAATTTGTCAAGTATTATTAACTTGATTTTATAGACAAGAAAAGTAAAGTCCAGAGATCTTAATTGGCTTTCTCTTGGTCACAAAGCAAATAAATTGGGCAGAATTAAGACTAAGGCCTCGGATTTCTACCTCCAGTTTTGCTACTACCTGCCTATCATTTATTTAGCATAGTACTACATTCTGGGCATTGTTCTAAGCTCTTTGTACATAGTCTCTTCTGTAATCTTTATAACACCTTGTTAGGTGGTGTTTAGTATGTTTCTTGTTGCTACAAAAAAATACTTATGACTGGGTAATTTGTAAAGAAAAAGACTTATGTGGCTCAACTAGAGGCTAGAAAAATCTGCATCTAGTGAGGGCCTCAGGCTACTTCCACTCATGATGGAAGGCTGGAGTTGGTGTGTACAGAGATCACATGGTAAGAGAGGAAGCAAAGAGGGGTAGTTGCCAAGCTCCATTTTTTCTTTTTTTTTTCTTTTTCTTTTTCTTTCTTTCTTTTTTTTTTTTTTGAGACAGAGTCTCAGTATGTCACCCTTGGTAGAGTGCCATGGCATCACAGGTCACAGAAACCTCAAACTCGTGGGCTTAAGCAATTCTCTTGTCGGAGCCTCCCAAGTAGCTGGGACTACAGGCACCTGCCACAACACCCAGCTATTTTTTGGTTATAGTTGCCATTGTTGTTTGGCAGGTCCAGGCTGGGTTCAAACCCACCAGTCCCAATGTATGTGGCTGGTGTGCTAGCCTTTGAGCTATAGGCACCGAGCCTGTCAAGCTCCTTTTAACAACCAGCTTTCATGGGAACTAACAAAGTAAGGACTCACTCACTTCCCCCAACCCTAGGGTGGGCATTAACCAGTTCATAAGCTATCTGCCCCCCACAACCCAACACCTCCAATCACGCCTCATTTCCAACATTGGAGATCAAATTTCCATGTGAGCTTTAGAGGGGATAAACATCCAAACTACAGAAGATGGCTATTAGGTAGTACAATACCTATGAGCCAGTAGGGGAGAAAGGGAAGCAAGGATCTGGCAGGGGAAGATGAACTGTGATGCACTCAAAACAAATGCCCCAGATAATGGCATGTTAAGGACTGAAGCTGGGATATTCTTTAGAGTTGACTTAAATGGAGGAAAGGGGACTAGACTATTGTACCCTCATAATGCTCAGTTATTGGCTGCAGACTGCCTCTGAGGAAGAGTTCATCCTTGGGCAAAGTGGGCTCATGTGATGTAGTCAGATGCTCAGAGAGGAACACAGATGTCATCCACAAGCAGCTAATACTCCTGGAAGTAAGTACCTCAGTCCCAAAGGGGGATCTCAATGGTGCATGATAATATTCTTCACAGTCCACACCCTGTTCACTGCTTGGATCGACTTGCTTCATACAGTAATTTCCTTGAGAAACTTAGGTGACGAGGACACAAATAATAATACTTACCATCTCCCACCTCTACTCCTTCTCCTAGATTTCCTTATCCATAGCTATCATCTTTGCTGGTCTAGGTGTGCTGAGCCTTTGGTCACCATAATCATCTCATAACGTATTTGTCTATATGTTGTTGTAAGTGGGCAAGGGACTATACAAAGACGTCCCAGCAGATCATTTGGGTGCCGAGGTAGTCTACACTGCCTCCACTGTGAATAGCAGCCATATCTCCTCATAATGATCAAAGTTAATTACTTTTACCAGAATGAGGACTTCTTTCCTTGCTTGCTAATCTCTTAGTAAAAGAAATCTGAAGTGACTAGATGGAAGCCACAGCTTAATATTTAATGAGACTTTTGCTAAGCCTGTTGGTGAAAATGTAAGCTGAGCTTTACACTTACATAACTTACTGTTGTGAGTAGGGAAGCACAAATTCCTCCAACTGGATCACTGAATTTAATTTTCCTTCCTTTCCTTGGTTTCTAGATGCATGAAGTCTATCTATTGCTAACATAGCACCATAAGGTTATTGAGTAGGGTGTATCCTAGGGGATGGGGCCCTATCCTCACAAGGTATTGTCTCCAAATTGAATACCAGGCAGTGCCTTCAAAAGACCATTACATTACACTTTTACAGCAACTTATTGGAGGGAAGTATAAGATGGGTCAATGGACCTCATGATTATGTGTGTGTTTATTGCTGCATTTTCTTTTCTTTATAGCAGGTCCTATTGTCCAAGGTAATGTTAAGCAGGTCCTATGGTCCGAGGTCCCAGTCAAATTAGCCAAGCCAGCAGAAGAGATTAAAGATGGCAGCCGAGTAATAGCTTCCCTGCAACTGGGCATGGTGAGTCTGGGGAGACAAGACTCCAGACATCTCTGACTGGTTGGATTTGCCTATAATCATCCCTTTGAGGATACAGGGAGCCAGCAAGGGACTTCTGGACCCCAAGAGGAGGACAAAAACAGTGGAAAACTGGCAAGTGGTTGCATGTATTCGATCGACCTAGTCACGCCAGCAACTGTAAGTACAAGCAGCAGTGAGGCTGCAAACTGGAAAGGCCTTACCTGTGAACTGTTTTGGTGTTCTTGGACTTGGCGCTCAGTTGAACTGCCTTGGGGAGAGCTTGAGCAGGAGTGTGGAGAACTTTGGGCATTGTCTGTGTCCCCAGACTGAGCCACTGAGCTGGGCACAGGAAGCCATTGTGAAAGAACTGCCCCAGCAAGCTCCACCCTCAGGGTCCTAGAGCAAGGATTGGGCGGGACAAAGTAACCTAGTGACTGAGCAGCCTAAAGGCGGGAACCAAGCTGCCTTACAGCCTTAATCCTTAGGGGCAGAGTGAGATGGTTTTGGCACACTGGAGCCTCGGGCTGTTGCCCTGGGTAGAGTGCCGTGACGTCACAGCTCATAGCAACCCCAAACTCCTTGGCTTGGTGCCACCCAGACCTCCATAAGAGCTGTGCAGTGACCCCAGACCGGTGACCTGCACCCACCGGGGCTCTTCATTCCCTGACCAGGAACTGCAAGAGCCACACAATGCTGCGTCCTCCCTCCTGTGTCCTCCCAGCCTCCACACTAGCCCATTCATCTGGCCAGGGACTCTGGTAGCTGCGTGCCCTATGGAGCCCTCCCTGCCTCTGCGCATAGCCCTTCCCTTGGCCAGAGACTGCTGGAGACTTGGGGTCTCTGTGCCTAAGTCACTGGGTGCCAGGCACTCCCAGAACCGTGCGCACCATCCCCAGGCCTGTTGTTGAATCCGGGTGTGTCACACACCGGAGCTGCTTCCACAACCAGAACTCCCTAGCTAGAGCATCCCCAGAGGAACTACACAGGGTCACTCACTACAAAGATCCAGCAACAATAGAGTGATCTTGCTGGGGTCTAATCTTGGAGAGACACCTCCCTAACTCTGAGAACAGCCAGAGGCAACGGTGAAAAACAATCATGAAGTGAAATCAACAGAAAAACACTGGCAATATGAATAATCAGAGTAGGTCAGGGGAGGAGACAAGATGGTGGACTGAAGCCAGCTTTCCACAGAGGCTCCCATCCAGAAGGAGAGTTAAGGGACAAAAATTTAGTAAGTAACCTGGAGGATTCAAGCTGTACCAAGAGAGAAGGTTGAAGAACGCACATCAACACCGCTGAGGTGAGCTGAGACCACAAGGATGCAAACAAAAGCAAAACGACTCATTTCTAGATATTCTGAAGC
>CAUYPK010014437.1:0-15052 GCA_963574355.1 Loris lydekkerianus
AATGTGAATGGCTTAAATTGCCCTTTAAAGGGGTACAGGTTGGCTGACTGGATATAAAAACTCAGGCCAGACATCTGCTGCATTCAAGAATCTCACCTTACCTTAAAAGATAAACATAGCCTCAGGGTGAGGGGATGGTCATCTATAATTCAGGCAAATGGAAATCAGAAAAAAGCAGGTGTTGCAATTTTATTCACAGATACAATAGGCTTTAAACCACTCAAAGTAAGAAAAGGCAATGAGGGTCACTTCTTATTTGTTAAGGGCAACACTCAACATGATGAGATTTCAATTATCAACATTTATGCACCCAACCAGAATGCACCTCAATTTATAAGAGAAACTCTAACTGACATGAGCAACTTGATTTCTCCCAGCACCATGATTGTTGGAGACTTTAACACTCCTCTGGAAGTTGGATAGATCCTCAAAAAGAAGCTAAGCAAAGAAATTTTAGAATTAAACTTAACCTTTCAACATTTGCCTCTAATAGACATCTATAGAACATTTCCTCCTAACAAAATCAAATACACATTCTTCTCATCAGTCCATGGATCATCCTCCAAAATTGATCACATCAGAGGTCACAAGTCCAATCTCAGCAAATTTAAAAGAATAGAAATCATTCCTTGTGTTTTCTTGGACCAGTCATGGAATAAAAGTTGAACTCAGTAACAACAGGAATCTCCACATGCATACAAAAACGTGGACACTTAATAACCTCATGCTGAATGATAGCTGGGTCATAGATGAGATTAAGAAGGAAATTACCAAATTTTTGGAACAAAACATTAATGAAGAAACTAACTATCAGAACCTCTGGGATACAGCAAAGGCAGTCCTAAGAAGAAAATTTATAGCATTGCAAGCCTTCCTCAAGAGAACAGAAAGAGAGGAAGTCAATAACTTAATGGAAAATCTCAAGCAGAAGGAAAAGGAAGAACTTTCCTACACTAAACCCAGCAGAAGAAAAGAAATAAGTAAAATTAGAGCAGAACTAAATGAAATTGAAAACAAAAGAATCATACAACAGATCAACCACTCAAAGAGTTGGTTTTCTGGAAAGGTCAATAAAATAGATAAACCATTGGCTAACCTAACCATAAGTAGAAGAGTAAAATCCCTAATTTCATCAATCAGAAATGATAAAGGCCAAATAAAAGACTCCTCAGAAATTCAAAAAATACTTATTGAATACTACATGAAACTCTACTCTCAGAAGTATGAAAATCTGAAGGAAATAGATCAATACTGGGAAACATGACACCCTCCTAGATATAGCCAGAAAGAAGTGGAAATGTTGAAGAAGCCTATAAAAAGCTCTGAAATAGCATCAACTGTAAGAAAACTCCCCAAAAAGAAAAGCCTGGGCCCAGATGGCTTCACATCAGAATTCTAACAAACCTTTAAAGAGGAACAACTATCTGTATTACTTAATCTTTTCCAAAACATAGAAAAAGAAGGAATATTTCCCAACTAATTCTATAAAGCAAATATCACCCTGATATCCAAACCAGGAAAAGACCCAACAAGAAAATTATCGACCAATATCTCTAATGAATATTGATGCAAAAATATTCAATAAGATCCTAGCAAACAGAATCCAACAACACATCAAACAAATTATACATCATGACCAGGTGGGTTTCATCCCAGGGTCTCAAGAATGGTTCAATATACATAAATCCATAAATACAATACATCACATAAACAAATTAAAAAACAAAGACCATATAATTTTCTCAATTGATGCAGAAAAAGCTTTTGAGAATATCCAGCATCCTTTCTTGATCAGATTGCTTAAGAAAATAGGTACAGATGGAACATTTCTTAAACTGATAGAAGCCATCTACAGCAAACCCACAACCAATATCATAGTGAATGGAGTAAAATTGAAATCATTTCCGCTCAGATCAGGAACCAGGCAAGGATGCCCACTGTCTCCACTGCTTTTTAACATTTTAATGGTAGTCTTAGCCACTGCAATCAGGCAAGAGAAGGCAATCAAGGGGATCCAAATAGAACCAGAGGAGATCAAACTGTCACTCTTCACAGATGATGTTATTATATATCTGGAAAATGCCAGGGAATCAACTACAAAACTCCTAGAAGTGATCAAGGAATATAGTAACGTCTCAGGATACAAAATTAACACATAAATCTGTAGCCTTTATATACACCAACAATAGTCAAGGGGAAAAAACAATCAAGAATTCTATTCTCTTTACAATAGTGCCAAAGAAGATGAAATATCTGGGAGTGTATCTAACTAAGGATGTGAAAGATCTTTGTAAAGAAAACTATGAAACTCTGAGAAAAGAAATAGTGTAGATGTTAACAAATGGAAAAACATACTGTGCTCATGGCTGGGAAGAATCAACATTGTTAAAATGTCTATACTACCTAATGCAATTTACAGATTTAATGCAATCCCTATTAAAGCACCTCTCTCATATTTTAAAGACCTGGAAAAATTAGTACTTCATTTTATATAAAACAGAAAAAAACCTTGAATAGCCAAGACGTTACTCAGAAATGAAAACAAATCTGGAGGAATCATGTTTCCAGTCTTCAGACTATATTATAAATCGATAGTGATCAAAACAGCATGGTACTGGCACAAAAATAGAAGACCAAGAGGTGAACCCACTTATCACCATTTGATTTTCGATAAGCCTATTAAAAATATAAATTGGGGGAAAGATTCCCTATTCAATAAATGACGTTAGATGAATTGGCTGGCAACTTGTTGAAGACTGAAACTGAACCCACACCTTTCTCCTCTAACAAAAATTGACTCTCACAGGATAAAGGACTTAAACTTAAGACATGAAACTATAAGTATTCTTACAGACAGTGCAGGGGAAACGCTTGAAAAAATTGGCCTGGGAGAATACTTCTTGAGGAAGATACCCCAGGCAATTAAAGCAACATCAAAAACACATTACTGGGATCTGATCAAATTAAAAAGCTTCTGCACTGCCAAGAACACACTAAGTAAAGCAAATAATAATATTGTTAATTTTCTCAAAATTAATCTAAAGAATTAATGCAATTCAGTCAAAATCTCAGAAATTAATAAGCAAATTAAACATTTTTTATAAAAAAGCAAAACTCTACAACAGTTAAAACAATTTTGAAATAAAAGTACAAAATTGTAAAACTCACACAATCTAGCTTTAATATTTTCCGTAAAGGTATAATGACCAAGCCAATATGGAGTGGGTCAGGGTAATGCGACACATGTTCCTTCATCAAATTCTACCCACAGTCTTGTGAGCTATTGTTTTTTATTTTTTAAAAGAAATTAAAAGGAAAATAAAAGGACAAAGAAATGTGTTAGATCTGCCAAGTTCAAAATATATACGATTTGGTACTTTACAGGAAGAATTTGCTTACTGATGGCATAGGCACATTTCAAAAAACTTCTGGAATGAAATATGGTAATAACCTATCATTACCATGGTATAAGCAAAATATTGTTTGGATAAAAAACCAGAAGCACATCCACAAAGCAAACAAAAAAATAACAAATGGATCTTGAAAGATGTTTTTTAGAGAATGAGGAGGCAAAACAAAGTTGGAGAAAATATCATCTGTTTGATAAAAGACATTTCCTGAATTCCTTAAAATTATCAAAACTGAATTGCAGTAATAAAAGTCTATAAATAAAGACACAATATTTGAAAGGGTGATATTAAATGTACTTTATATATCTTATATGTAAATATTATATTGAAATCAAATGTTTGTTGGATTTAAATTTGTTTCTTTTGGTCTATGACAATCAAAGAAACCTTAACGTTTCATTTAAACATACAAATGAACTTTTCCTTAGGAAGGGAACCAGAATAAATTGTCCTTTGGATTAAAGAATATCAGTTAGTCAATCAAATAGTGGTGAAGTAGAGTGAACAAATCTGGATTTTTTTCTCACAAATTAGCACTTCTCAAAAATCACAAAAGAACTTGTGTAGTCTCCTCAGAATTATAAATAATACTGAAACGGCACCACCAAGATATGAAATGAATTGTAGGGTTTACCTTGTACCATAATGACTTCATGGTTTGAATTTTCTGACATTTAACTTACAAGGAACAAAGGTTTTTTTTTTTTTTGTTTTGTTTTGTTTTTTAAACTTAGACCCAGCCTTCTCATGTGGCCTGTGGAACATCTTATTTTTCAATTTAGTTCTGAGTAGGAGACAGCTGAGTATCGGATTTCATGTTCCAAGGACATGACATTGTGTAAGTCTTGTTTGCAGTGTGCTGCAGGAGGTTTTTGAAATGTCGTGTTTCTTTTCTGGGTCACTGACTGCAACTGGGATCATTAGCGAAGTAACTGCTAAGGGCTACCTTAGAAAAATCTTTCAACCAAGAGCATTTTATTGAATGGAAGAAAGAGAAGGCCTTACCCCGGTTACTACCACCCCCGGGAACACTCCTTGGTACATTCTCTATTCAGCTCTTTCATATCATGGAAATATTTGTTTGAAATTTAGTTTTAAATTATTCCCTATATAGAATGAAATATGAACTTGCTATAAATAAATAACAAGTGTAGGCAAAATGGTAGATGAAGCTATTAAGCATAACAATGCAAAAAGATAGTGCCAATTCTAATGCCAAGTTAACGCTCTTTGTTGAGTTCTGTGTGGACTTGTGTGTCAGAAGCATGCAAGGAGAAAAATGAAAAGACATCAGTGAAATGTGCCCCAGGGAGCAGTGTCCACATGCAAAGGCAGATCAGATTCTCTCATTCATACGTATGTAGATATTGATGACTTATATGGGTCGTAGAGTACTCCTGGATTACAGGTCAATGTTAGAACAAAGAATGTGCTTTGTATATATAAAATCAACTCCCTGTTATAATCATCTTGCACAAAAGAAGATTAGATCTTGCTTTACTTTAACATAATGTTCTTATAAAAATAAGAAACTCAGAACTTCTGATTCGTATCAGGGTATTTCTCCAATTATCTGGTTATAGAAAAGGTAACATGGGGAAAAAAGAAATAGGTTAAAATTAAATACAACATTAGATAAATTTGTTCAAGTCTCTTTAAGCACCTGGGAATAGAAGTTTATTATCTACAGAGAAATAGAAAAGCAGCCGCTCTATGATAACAGATCATCCGTGTGATCATTTGTTATAAAATTAATATATGAATTGTCTGTCACGGACCAGCCATGACATGCAGTGGGTTTACTTTTTGGTGGCCTGGTGGTGTGAGGAGACCAAAGAAAATTATTAGTAGGAATTATAGAATATTAGTATAGAGAAATAATAGACACATACAAAGAGATAGCTTTAAGAGCAGGGGCTTGGGAGGCAGCACACACTTCTTCATGAGGCTTCCAGTATGCCGCCCTGAGTATTAGGCTAGCTCTGTATTTGTCTCATACATCAGTGTTACAGTCATAAATCTCATGAAAGCAAGGCAAACAATCTCATCAAGGTTCTTGATGTGCTTGCATTCCTACTCACTAGACTAACTCTACAGTTGATTATATCAATTGCATGGATTTACTTGTTGCTTTTTACTGCTTCAAAGTATAATGGTCTTAATGTAAACAAAGTCTTGATAAGGAAGCCAATTGGAGGCCAACTCAAGGACCCAATCCTAGCTGACCAGCAGTTGCACACCACCGATGTGATGTTTTAATGTTCTGACAGTCCTGTGTCCAAACAGATAGACTCCTCTGGCCCAATTAAGGTGACAGAAGAAAAGAGATCTTTCTTCTCCTTATATGGTCTGGAGCAAGTCTTCCTGAGTTGGACAAAGTTTAAAGAATTAAGATTCTTAACTCCCCAAAACAAGTTCCTCAGAGAACACAGTTTTGCCCTGGCAGAAAGCAGCTTCAAAGCCTCCAGCCAGCTGAGGTGCCACAGCTGTGAGGGGAGGGGGAAATACAACACAGCAGGCTGCAGAAATATTAAAGTGATAGGACCTTGCATTTTGTGCTCAGAACCCAGAAAATCAGTTCAAATCGAAGTCCACATAATTGTTTCCCTTTGTCTAGACTTTGTTCCCTATTCCTAATAATATTTATAATCTACTAACCATTAATAATTGAGTACTAGTTTCAAACTTATAAAATCTTTATTACTAGCAATGCAAACACATCAACATATGACTCCCCCCTTAAGTCTTCCCACATGCATCGTTCATGAATAAATGCCTCACATGTTTTATTATGTTAAATAGGCAATCAAATTTTAGAAGCGACCCTGAATGACAGACTGAGATAGATTATAATAAAATACATTTAGCTCAGTTAAAAATTCCAAATTGTTAAAATAATTTCCATTTAAGTCCTTCTCTTTTTGTAAAATAGTTAAAAAAAAAAAACACCTAGTTTTCAAAGAAAGTTTTAACATATTTACTGGAATCTCCAGACAGGTCTGAGCAGGTTGAGATATTTAAAAAGAAAAAAAAAATCGCTTATTTTAACACTTGAGAGCCATAGCTTAAGAAAGCGTTTTAACCAAAACAAACATGTGTTTCTGTGCAACTAACGACACAACAATCAACGTAAATAGACAACTTTCAGACTGGTAAAATTATTTGCATATTACAAATCTAACAAAGGCTTGATAACTAGGATCTATAAAGAACTCAAATTGATCAACAAAAGAAGAGCAAACAATCCATCTATCCCTGGGCAAGAGACATGAACAGAACCTTTTCTGAGGAAGACAGATGAATGGCTAACAAACATGAAAAAATGCTCATTGTCCCTAATCATTAGAGAAATTCAAATTAAACCACCCAGAGATATCGCCTAATCCCAGTAAGATTAACACAAATTACAATATCCCAAAGCTGCAGATGCTGGTGTGGATGTGGAGAGAAGGAAACACTTTCACACTGCTGGTGGGACTGCAAACTAAGACAGCCTCTTTGGAAGGAGGCATGGAGAATCCTCAAAGAACTCAAATTAGACTTACCATTTGATCTCACAATCCTACTACCGTGTTCCCCCCAAAATAAAACATCCTCTGAAAATAAGACCTACTTACAGGTTTCCTTCTGGGTGAAATATAAGGCAGCCCCCGAAAATAAGGCCCCACTGGCTCTGTCTCCAAATGAAAATTAATTTACTGTAAACTGGTTGCTAGGGCTGCCCAGACTGGCGTCTAGCAACCAGTGTCCATAGGCAGAGTCCTGATGTCACTGCTGTGTGGAAGCGGAGGGGAGGTTGGAGTGAGTGGTGAGTGCAGGGCCGGAGAGAGGAGGAGACTTTCACAGATGCATGTAGAAGAACAGGAGGATCAAAGCGGAGGGGACACAGCGAACAATAAATGTGTACCGTATTCTTCTTCATGGAAAAATAAGACATCCCCTGAAAATAAGACCTAGTGCATCTTTGGGAGCAAAAATTAATATAAGACACTAAACAGGGTATTAAACATGTACCCAGAAGAAAAAGATCATTTGCACTAGATTGTTTATTGCAGCTCAATTTACAATCACCAAGACATGGAAACAACCGAAATGCCCATCAATTCAGGAATGGAGTAACAAACTGTTGTATATGTATACCATGGACTACTATACTATTCAGCTATTAAAACATGGAGACTTCTCGGGAGGCTGAGGCAAGAGAATCGCTTAAGCCCAAGAGCTGGAGGTTGCTGTGAGCTGTGAGGCCACAGCACTCTACTGAGGGCAACATAGTGAGACTCTGTGTCAAAACAAACAAAAAAAAAGATGAGACTTTATATCCTTTGTAAAATTCTATATGGAGCTGAGTCACTTTCTTCTCGGTAAAGTGTCACAAGATGAAAAAGCAAGTATCCAATGTACTCAATATTAATATGAAGTCAGTAGATGATCAATGCACACCCACTGTGCATTGAATTGAATTGAATTTCAATTAAGTTGTGGGGAAGGGGAATAAAAGAGTAGGGGGAGAGAAGAGGGTGAGTTTGGGGTGTTCCCACTGAATGCGCACAATACAGGGGTGTACGGCACACCTTTTGGGTGCTGGATGTAGCTACAAGGGGGGACTCTACCTAACAAATTCAGATATTGTGACTTGCTTGTTGTATCCTCATTTTAACCTGAAATTAAAAAGAAAAAAAGTGTTTTACATATTAATTTAAGAAAAGGCAATCGATGTCACAATTTTACTTAGAAAAATTTCTAGAATTTATTCACTAGATTGCAACATTTAACAATTTAAATTGCCAGTGTATAAATCCTTTGATGTCAGTTTACGCGGATTCTGTGCTGGTTCTCAGACCCCCAGTCTCACTGCCGAGTGTTCAGCGTAGGGCCACTCGAAGTAAACACGGATCCAGCAGAATAAAGCTCATACGGTCAAAGGCAAATGTTTGTTTCATCTTTTGGTATTTCTTTCAGAAGGTGCTTGTATTAGAAATGCCTTCTGCAGGTTGCCATTTTCTTCTCTTTGAGTTTCTGTTCTCTTTTTAGAAAACATTTTTTCTCAAAAAGATGTAATATGTTGACAATAAGTAGGAAATTAAAAAAACTTCTCTATGATTATAAGAAATGTATTAGTGGAAAGGAATTTCAGAACGATTACTTGACAAGCCTTGGATTTCGCTTTCTGAACAGCGATTAAAATATTACCTTGTACTAACTTCACATATTTTCAATTGAAATATGAATATCATCATTTAGATTTAGTTAGATTTTAATAGTGTTATTCTGCAGTACTTTAAAAATTTTGTGCAAAATAAAGCATAGAGAGGGCTCAGCCATGGGTTAAAAAGGAGTAATTCAATGAACTATTTTTTAAATAAGGCTGAAAATAAGCAGTAACATGTACAAAGGGAAAGATGTAAAAGATGTGTCCTTAACCACACTTTTTTTGCTACATTTCAAAGAATACAAGAATGTCATAAAAACTTAAAGTTTATAATTCTGAATGTTTTCTAATATTAGAATATTATCATTTATTTAAAAACAAATGTATATTTTCATTCAGAACCCAGCTGCACAATTATATTTAATTAAAAATATGGCAAGTATATATATTTTTATAGATGGGTTTCTCTGAGGACCCCCAAAAAGGTCTAGGAAAATAATTCACTTTATTCAGCCTCTGGGTCTTTTGCAACCATACAGGCTCATGAGAGAGGGCGGGGCCCCAGTCAGCCAGGCACCCTGAGTGTTTCTGAAATTACAATTCACCACTTAGAGTTTTCTAAATAGAAAACCAACAATGAGTACTTCCTATAAGGTCCCAGATTTTTCTCATACCAACTAAGTAATCCTTTCACTTCTTAGTCACTGAAATTGGCTTCAGGCTCTCATTATATATTCACTGTCATTAACAAATAACTAATTTAGCATGATAATATTTGTACTGAATGTCAACTCACTGTTTATAAATCAGAATGTTTAACACCCACCATAGGAAAACTCCTTGAGGACACCAAACATGTTTCTTTTCCTTTCCTTCCCTTTCTTTTTATTTTTAAATATTGATCAATATTTGAAACCAATAAAAACAAAATCCAATAATGAATAAATTAATTCCATTCCATAGCATCAGACCTACCCCAAGGCCAAACACTTGTTTCTATTTGTTCTCTCTGTAAATCAATCACTCTTCTAGGGGTGAGAGATTCCCACACTTCAGCTGCATTTAAATCCCTGTACATTCTTCCTGAGCTCACTGAGAGACTAGTCATTATAAATCATTAGCCTTTGAACAAAAATTGTTTTCTTTATAGTGGGCCTTCAATGTTTAAGACAAAAACAAATGAAACAGTGGCTTTGCCTGTCTGCCTGATTGAAAATAGTTAACTGTGCTCATCTAATTTACCAAAATGTACCTTAAGGCTGTGTTTACATGGCCTGGGGGGAGGGGTTCATGTTATTTAAATGATGGTTCTCTCCTGCTTTCCTAGTTATGGTACTCTGTACTCACACTCTTTATCATGATGGAGGATTCAAGGAGAGATAACTACCACAGAGATTCATTGCTACAGAATTATTTGTGTTTCTCATAGCATTCATCACTATTATTTACATGTTCTCAAGTTATTTACTTGCTGACATCAATATTTGAAAATACATGTGCTAGTATATGTTATGACTACCAGTCACTGTGATCTAAGTAACAGCTGCTACAGACTGATGGGGAGAGAGAGGGTAAAAGCAGGTTTCCCGTCGTGACCTTGCCACAACTCGCACAGGTGGCTTACTTCATCCCTGTCACTCCTGCAGGTGGTGGTGGTGACAGAAACTGCCTACCTAAGGATCTTTTAGACATAGTGGTGTTTGGAGAATCCTGGAACCTAACTGTATAATGCTTATAAAAGACTTCACAAACTTTTGTCATTCTAAGAAAGAACATCCAGGAATTCAAGACATTCACAATGGAAAAAGAGCTTATAAAAATAAGAAATAGAGACTGAAGAAAAATCTGCAGTAACAGTTCACTGAATACTACTTTAAGTAAAGACAATATACAAAAATCTTAAACTATAAAAGAATTGAGCCACAAAGTATTTTTATGTTCAAGTGCCAAAAGTTCTTAAAAACAAAAGCATCAGTGAAATATGTGGAAATAAATCTAACAAAACATGTCTAAGACATCTATATGGATAAACACTTTAATTTTTTTGGAGAGATTAAAGAATATATTAAGAAATGTAATGATATGTTTATAGATAGAAAGATCTAGTGTTATAAAAATATAAATTCTACAAATTTAAGGTAATTTCAAATAGAACACCAGCTGGGGTGTGTGTGTAAACTGAAAAGCTGATCTTAACATTTATATCCTTAGGTTGTGACTGGGTTATAGCTTTCATGCGAAAGCCCTAAATTAGTTTCATAGTAGGGGTGAGTACATTGGGTACTTTTTTTTCCATTCTTGAGATACTTTACTAAGAAGATACTTTACTTCAACCTAAGAATAGGGGGAAGGGGGAAAGGGAGGGGAGGGAGGGCAGGAGTGGGTAGAGGGAGGGGGACAGATGCTATCACACCTGTGGTGCATCTTACAAGGATATAGGTGAAACTTAGTAAATGTAGAATGTAAATGTCTTAGCACAATAACTAAAAAAATGCCAGGAAGGCTATGTCAACCAGTGTGATTAAAATGTGTCAAACCATTTATGAAGCTAAATCATAATGTGATCATAATGTGTCAAAGCATTTATGATCATGATGCCCCATGATCATATCAATGTACACAGCTATGATTTAATTTAAAAAATATTTTCTATAACATTGAAATACTATCATTTATAATTTTTAAAAGCCAACATGTTTAAGGGTTATAGTGGGGCTCTTTTGAAAAGTTAAGCCTTTAGTTTTCTACTAGATTTTAGCCAATTAAATATTAATGCTTACTGTTATTATTGTAAAGGTCATCTGATTTTTATATGTTGAGGACTCTTTGGGAAATATACTAAGATTTTAAAGTTGGTTTTGACATTCAAAAGGCAATGCATAACTCATCAAGTTTTATCAAGCATATTGAATTTGTTGATGGGACCATAGGCCATGTTGACTGCAGGTTGCTGGATGGAGTGACCAAAGACAGGTCAAGTTTTGGATTGAAAGACTTCAAAGCTATACTATTTCTTGTTATCAGTTAACCCTTGCATATTAATGACACCCACAGAAAGGAAGGTCTATGCTAAGCCCTGTGAGAAATACAAAAGTAGGTGCAGGCTTTCTTAGTTGGTCCCTGCGGGGAGCTGCACATGTAAGGAGCAATAGTATAATGATGTCTAATTGCCAAGCTGTCTGATCAAGACTGAGCATGCTATTAGGCAGTATGTGTGGGATGCGGTTCATAGGAGGTGTAGAATGAAAAAGCTTCATCAAGGAGCTAGAAAATGAGTTGGGCATAAAAGAGGAGCATAAAATAAAATCTAGTCAAGACAGAGCAAAAAGACCAAAATATAGGAAATAAAAATTTTCAAAAATCAACACATGAAATAGAAATTAGAGAGTTGTATTCCAAAAGCAGAGAGGATGACCCAGTCCACTTGAAATGGAGTCTGCAGGTCAAGTTACTAATGGAAATAGGCTGAGGTATCATAGGTACCTAGTTTTCTAAAACAGTCTCCTCATCTTTTTTTTTCCTTGTACAATGCAGTACATAGAGTCCTGAAATCTGCATCCTGAAATGTTGCTTTTGTTGTGAAAAGCTGTAAGTAGAGCAGAAGACACCCTGTGTGCCATGGTCAAAGTCAGTTGACATCTTTGGCTCCATATCTGATCTATAAAATAAATAGCATATCTCCAGTGTTACAAGAATTAAATAATATATATTTATTTAAAGTTGGTGTTGTGAACTATCAATCTCTAAATAAAAGTTATATGTGGTAATACTCAGGCCACTTTGTCACATAGGAAAATGCCTGAGTATGTTCCTCATCAACTTAACTCTTATTTCCCTGACTTTCAAGCTCTTAAGGTGTACAACAGAAAGGTGGGGACAGTGAAGAAAAAATTACAAAGATATAATCCACAGATATTGGTGATTAATTGCATATTAGGGGCAAAGCAAAGACAGAACCAAAGGTCTGAGTGGGAGAATGCTGGTGCCATTTGCAGAAGCAGAGAAAAAGCTCATTTGATAAACAGATTCAGCAATATGTTTGAATTGTTGGAATGAACACTGTCCATGTAACTTCTCCATCTACAACTCAGTACATGTTCATAAATTCTGCTCAGTAATGAGAGAACAAACAATATCGAGTGAAAGGGATGAGCATAACCAAAAATAGAGTATTTGCTGCATTAAGAAAAGAAAGCCAACGATCAGACCTGAGTGAATGCTTTCAATTAGGAGAGGCTAAGAAAGGTAGGGGAAGAGAATAGGGTTGGTCATAGGAGAGTTTGAGGCAAAAACCTACTAGGGAATTATATTTATGGTTCTTAGACTCAGAAAGGAGGCTTGCTTTTTGTTTTGGAAAAGGTCTGTAGATTTAGGCATTTCATTTTAGCAAAACATTGCTTTGAATAAAGAGATTCTCCCCACTGTTTCCCTCATTTCTCATAGTACTATCCCAGATAACCTCTTCTTGGGATATTTCTCAGTCTACAGGTTCCTGGGCCTCATTGTAGTTTCATGAATCACACTTTGGTGGTATAACCTAGGGACATGCTTCTTTACAAGCTCCTAGGCGGTTGTCATGCATACAAATTTTAGAATTGGTGCTATATAATAAAAGATAAAATGATCCAGAAGAATCATTGACCACAAACAATTAGATATGTGAAAGCCTTGATAGATTCCTGGGAACACATTCAGCATTTGTGAGAAAGTGAAAGGGCAAGGCAACACTCTGACCTAAAACATAAAGGGCAAGGCAACACTCTGACCTAAAACATATTTGGAAAGTGTACTGACAGAACTATCGTGAACAATGAGGTTAATTTATCTCTGGTTTGCATGCAAACCCCACTGACACCAAGTTAGATGGTAACCAGAAAGTGACATGGCATCTTGTTATGATGAGTGATGGACTGGAGAAGTCAAATGCTGACTTGATATAGAGCTTTTAAAAAAAATACCAGACTTTCAGTTTGTGTTTTCTCTGACATTACAGTTTTTTGAGGAGGAGCCATGAAACACAATATTCTGCTGCATGAATATTTTTAGTTTTAAATCATATCCATTTCCTTGTCCAACACTTAAATAAAATTAAAAAGGTAAGCTGATTGGAGAAAACATCAGAATGTCTCACCAGTTAACATTATGAATTAAAAAGAGAAAAAATTATCCCAGCTATCAATATTTCAATATTTAATCATTTGGTCTTACCGTATATACTCGAGTATAAGCAGAGTTTTTTTCGGCACAAAATTTGTGCCGAAAAACACGAACTCGGCTTATACTCGGGTCATACAGGTTATTTGATTCCATGCGCACGCACCTAATCAAATGCACGTAGACTCCAGTCGTCTTCTGCCATCTGCTTGAGGGCGCAGTGCTTTGTATGAGACCGACAGCAGTGATGATGATATCTCCGAACTCAGTGATGATGACAATGTCTATGCTGATACCCTGTCATCAGATACAGCTGAAGCTCTGTTTGGACATACAGATGATGAAGAGGAGTAATCCACTTTTGACAGAATTTAACCTTTGTGATTTAGCTTGATTGCTAATTAAGCTACGGTTTTCTGTACTTTATTTAAAGATTTAAAGTTGTTGTTGCTATTTTATAGTTTTTCTTTAGCAATAAATATTGAAAAACATTTAACCTACTGCTTCCTCAATTATTGTAATTGTTTTGGGTATATATTTTTATTTTTGAAATTTACCAGTGGCTGCTGCATTTTCAACCTTGGCTTATACTCGAGTCAGTATGTTTTCTCAGTTTGGGGGTTAAAATAAAAGGGGTCGGCTTATGCACGGGTCGGCTTATACTCAAGTATATATGGTAAGTGCATTGGTGAAAGGAATTAAGTATAATTTATGCCTAGTGTTTGCTTATTCATATAATAAACATTCTGTACTCACAATTATTTTCTAAATATTTTATTTAAAATATTGTCTAAGATACTTACATTAATTTCTATCATTGCATAAAATATTTCAAAAATACTGGTTCTGATTAAGTTATGGAATAGTGAGGGTTAAATAATCTAAATAGCAATACGCAGAAAAAACAAATAATGTACTTCACATACAACATAGGAGAGTTGAATGAATGTCAGAGACTCAGAAAAAAATGTGATTAAAGGTTTTAAGAAATACTAACTTGTATATACATTTTGATGTCTTTTAACAGATTTGGAAT
This sequence comes from Loris lydekkerianus, assembly GCA_963574355.1. Lineage (NCBI taxonomy): Eukaryota > Metazoa > Chordata > Mammalia > Primates > Lorisidae > Loris > Loris lydekkerianus. The sequence goes on from CAUYPK010014437.1 coordinate 14,753, forward strand.
ATTAGAAATATGTCATCTTAAAATGTTAACTTATGGTTGTGCTTTTTATCCTCTGTATTTGGAATTCTCATTTTGTAAAAAGAAAATGTTGGTATTCTTCATGTGTGTCAGTTAGGTTACTAGCTCATGTTCATTTCTTAAAAACTCTTCTTTCTTTTCACTGCTCGTGCCAAATAATTTTAATTAACCTAGCTTGAATTTGTCTGAGTCTGTCTTGTTCTTCCTTAGAACTTATTTTGACATGTCTACTGAAAGTTTCAACTTACATGTTATCATATTCAGACCTGTAATTATTTTTCA
>CAUYPK010014439.1:0-12379 GCA_963574355.1 Loris lydekkerianus
GTTTGCAGTCTCACTGCTGCTTGTACTCACGGTTGCCGGTGTGATTAGGTTGATCGAACACATGCAGCCACTTGCCAGTTTTCCACTGTTTTTGTCTTCCTCCTGGGGTCCAGAAGTCCCTTGCTGGCTCCCTGTATCCTCAAAGGGATGATCATACGCAGATCCCACTGGCCAGAGATGTCTGGAGTCTTGTCTCCCCAGATTCGCCAAGTCCAGTTACAGGGAAGCTGTTACTCAGCCGCCATCTTTAATCCACCCGACGACTCTTATTTAGCTTGCTCATATATCTGCTTTCTTTTTTTTTTTTTTTTTTTGCAGTTTTTGGCCCGGGCTGGGTTTGAACCCACCACCTCTGGCTTATGGGACCAGAGTCCTACTCCTTTGAACCACAGGCACCACCCTATATCTGCTTTCTTCAAACTCTCCACAAATAGCTTACAAAGCCATCATCCCGCTACATGGATACATATTGTAACACTCAAGTCCAAAATTGGAAAGTCAGAAAAAATCACCTACTGTCACCCAAGGAGTCTGCTCTATCATTTGTGCCTGGCAGAATCCAGCTCTGGTGAATTCTAGTTTCACTGATCCCTTGTGAATTCTCACAAAGATCACGCCTTCCAATCTACAAAAGAACTTACAGATTCATATTCCAAACATCTCTTATTTTACAGGTAACAAAATGAAGGACTGTGATGATCAAATTACTTAACCAAGGTCATACAATTTGTAAGTTTCTAAGCTAAAGTTAGAAAACAGGTTTCTTGGAAGAAAGCCTAGCAAGCTCTGCACCATTCTGTCTGTCTAGATATCCTGTTATGCCAACTTTACATTATCTCCTATGGGAATTTTCCACACCTGATCCAGCCTAACTCTCCAGTTTCCTTAGAGCTTAAAATAGTTCAGTTGCCAGACAACTGTTTATCTACTTAGAGCCCCATGGAATGAGAACTGGGGTGAAAGCAAGTCTTGAAAACCAGAATAGATTCCAGGGAGTAACACTCATTTCCCTCGAGTTTTGAAGGCCCCAGGAGCAATCAGTAGCTTCACTTAGTGTTTTAATAACAGGCAGATAGCGAAGAGAAGGCCCAGCTAAAGGATTAGAACTGATAAAAAGGAAATTGGAGTTAAGGAAACTTATCTAAAAGGAACACATAGAAACCATCTTATTCTGTCATCACAATACAGGTATCAGCAGCTTTTGAAACAGATCTGCCTCAGTGAGATGCCTTTAAAAAGGTATCTTATAAATGAAAATAATATTAAAATATTGCATCTGAGGCAATATAGTCAAATAACTAAAAGCACAAACTCTAGAGTTGGACAGTAAGTATTCTGTGGGAACATGAGATTGCACCAGTTGTGGGATCCTGGGTAAGCTACATAACCTCTCAGGGTCTGTTATTCTCATCTAAGGAAAAAAAAAAAAAAAAAAACTAATCCTTTTGAGGACAGTTGAGGAGGCTTAAAAAGGAGGACTTAAGTGAGTGCCTAAGAACAATTAGCACATAAGCACTTAAGGAAGGAAAGTGAAACAAACTGCTGACTAACACTATAGGACTCAGGCTGAGAGTCTCCATAACACCTTATGACAGTCGACCATCTGATGGTGCAGCCTTAGAGAGCTCACAACTGGCTATCCCAGTGATACTTCCAGAATGGTGCAGTGAATAACTCAGAAGATCTTCTCCTCTCCCCAACAAAACATTTAGTGGTAAAAAAAAGATTTGAAAAAAATATTTAAAGCTCTCAAAACTGTCCTAAGGGCATACAACAGGTTAAAAAAAACCTTTATTCAAAAAACATCTACAGAGTCTTGGTAAGAACAGTAGGAACCTGTAGCATTTGGGCCCTGTCTTGCTTTCTTCTCCCACCACCAGCTCTAACTCATCGAAATGGGTGCTCTATTCCAGGAAAGTGTATTCAAGAATATAAGGACTCCTTGTCCCCCATTTCTCAGTTTAGAGCTATGATTTTACCTTTGAAAAGGCAGGCTACCAGTATTCTTCATTCCTCCAATCCCATTCCCCTATTTTAGGCAGGCATGGCCAGGAGGACGAAGGCCCCATTCCTCTACCTATCCCCTACACAAAGAGTAGAAACTCTACCCCAAATGTAGCCAGTGAGAATACTGGGACCTTGGTCACCCCTGTCTCAGCCCAGTCATAGGTAATGGTCCTATACTGAGACCTGTAAGCCGAGAAGACCAGAAGCTATCACCCTCCCTTCCTAGCTGAGGGGTCCCTCTATCACTATGCCTAACTCCTGTACAGTAGCACAGAAGTTCTCTCAGGGAAGGACGCAAGCCATAAGGATGAAGAGCTCCACAGTTCTTACAATATTAGTGACATTATTTGGAGCAGAGCATGGAGAATTCCACATCTAGGAATGTTGTTGAAAATAATGGAGAGTTTGGTAGGGAGCAATTAAGGAAATAATGGTAGCTTCACTATACTGCTAGCAATAAGCAAAATGACAGAACAACCAGAACTTTAATATAAAGAGCCAGGGGAAAAAATTAAGAAGGGCTCTCTTGGGATCCCAGTAGACCTGAGGTTGGAAGGTTATATACATGTCCTGGGCTAGACCTGCTCTGGAGCAATAAGAATAAGACATGGGTCAGACTTGAAAACTTTTCCCAACTGATCTATCAACAAAAGGCAGAAGCATCACTGGTTTAAGAGGCTCAAGTACAACCTCTGACCAAACACTGGCTTGAAAATATGTTAGTCTGAACTCAGATAAAACACTATCAAGCCAAGATTAAAAATAAAATCACATATATGTTTGCAATCTGGAAGATGCTGGGCATGCCCAAGGCTGCACTTTTTTAGGAGTGATTAGAGAGGAAATTTCTAAGGCATTAGGCCTTGGAGGAAGTAAGGGAAAAAAACAAGTTCCTTAAGTTATAATAACAGACTCTAAGCCACCCAAACATCCAATGATAAAGATTAAAAATATAACTGGCTAAGGGGACCTAAACATAACCTTTGACCCATAAGTGGCTCATGAAAACTCAGAGGTAACTCTTAGGGATTAAGGCTAAAAGGAAAATAAAATCAATCTGAACAGGGTCATCAGAAGCTGCACACTGTGGGAGAAACAGACTACACAGAGTCAGTTCAGCCAAGTTATTAAACAAACAACCAAACAAAAGACAAAAATAACATCAATATCTACTCAACCCACAATGGTTGTGGAAGAAGGAGAAAGAAGAATCAATACCCCAGGTTGCTATATTATTTTTAAGTGTTCAATTTTTATTTGAAAATAAATTATAAGATATGAAAAGAAACAAGAAAGTGTAACCCATATATAAGAAAAAAAAAAAAAAAAAAAAAGGCCAGCACTAGAAAAGTGCCTGAGGGGGCCCATATGTAGAACACAGCAAAGACCTCAAAGATGCTATTATAAAACTATTCAAGGAACTAAAGGAAACTATATGTACAGAATTAAAGGAAGGTGTGATGACAAGGTCTCATCAAATAGAGAATAACATAGTGAGAACAACAAATGTCAGTCAAGAATTTTGTATCCTGTATAACTACATAAACAATGGTGAAATAAAAGTTTTCCAGACAAACTAACGCTGAGGGAATTTGTCACTAATACTCCTGTCCTACAAGAAATGCTCAGAAATGCATTATACATGGAACAAGTATGATAGATACACACCAGTGCAAAAATACCCAAAGTTAAAGCTCATGGCTCTTCTAAAGCACTAGTACATGAGGGAAAACCAAACAGCAAGGTATCATCCAACATTACGAACAGAACAACATCCCACATATCAGCATTCACACTCAATGTGAACAGTCAAAATACCCCACTTAAAAGACATAGGTTGAGTGGATGAGAAAACACAACTGAAGTGTTTTCGATCTCCAAAAAATACACCTAAACTACAAGGACTCACACAGACTCAAGACCAAGGAATGGAAAAAAAATATTCCATGCAAATAAAAAACAAAAGCATTTTTATGATTATGATTATGATTATTGCTTAATATTTCGATGCAGCAATTCTCTGATTTCTTTTCTGACTGTATTTATGTTCGTTCATTCTTTACGAGATTTTTGTTTCTAGTCCTTATCTTAAACATTGTTATTGTTATTAAAAAAAAAAAAAAAGCAAGCAGGTGTAGCTATTCTCATATCAGACAAAATAAGACTTTAAATCCACAGTGGTAAAAAACTGATCCTACACAATCAGTTTTTCTTTCAGAAAAGAAATAGAGTTAAGGATGGAAGGAAGAAAGAAAAAAGTATGAGAGTAGAGAACTTTTTATGCCAATGCAATGGGAAATTATTAAATTTTCCTTCTATTACCAAAATTTTAATATGAGTCATGCATATCATAATCAGCTATGCCACGTGGCATTAGTTTTATAAAATACACAGCAAACTGAGAAGACAAACAGTACCTTCCGCGGGAGTCCCAATGCTGGAACCAAGACCTAAAATAGCCATCTTGTAAAGTCTCGGCTTCACCATCACAGCAGATTCCTCTCCCCTTTCCCAGTGGGGTACTTTGACTGGCTCCAGGTGGACATTCTCTAGCCCATTATCCTTCAAGGATTGGTACGTGATTTGTATGGCTTCTTCTAGGTTCTTGGAGCCACTCAGTCTGGGTCCAACGGCGTCAACCAGATGTGCCAATCGTTCATAGGATCTGTTCTGAGCTCTGCCATAAACAGCAAGGTTGATTATTGCTTTAGCAACATCTGTATAGCTGGCTATTTCTTCTTGTATTTCTTTAAAAGTCCTCTGAGAGGTGTTAGTCTTGTATACAGCTTTCCCGGAGCCCAGGGATAATAGGTGAACAACACCAACAAATGTGAAGACAAGGAGCTTCATTTTTTTCCCAGTTGGTTTTCTTCGTAGAATAATCTGTGTAAGTAAGAAACATTATGTTTTAGGAAAAAAAGAATCTCATAGCCATCTTCCCATAACTCAGGGATTGACTTTCAAGCAGTATTCCCTTTCCCTACCCAACCATTACCCAACTCCATCTTCAGATTCACCATCAAATAACTCCCAGGAATGGACAAGCAAGGAGTCAGTGAGTGGTCTTAATAATAAGGCAGCAATTATTAATACCATGGAATCACATGTTACCTAATTTCATTTTGTTTCAAATATGTTAAAATGTTAAAATAAAAAGAGAACTACAAAAGGGAGAAAGAGGTAGCAGTGATATGGCTAAGCCAGTTTTATCTCTTGTGCCACCCCCACATGGAGTGTATTCCAAATGGGTGGAATGCTCCTTCATCCTGATGTGTTCTTTCTTCACTGCCCATCCAACTCATCCTTTGAGGCTCTCTCAGATGTCATCTTTCCTTGATACTTTCTCTAATTCTCCCTCCACTAAAAATAGTTATTTCTTCATCTGTGCCTAAAGAATGGTTTATTCTTATGTTCAAAAGATATTCATCATATGCCAGGAAGTGTGGTATATTTTTATAAGGAAGAAATCTAAGCCTACTACACAAAGCAGAGAATTAAAGGAGATTGGGCTTTGTTACCATTTAATCATATTATACCCATCACCTATTTGATAATGATTAAAACAACAATAGTGATGATAATAACAGGAAACATTTATAAGTGCTTGCTCCATGTCAAACTTTGTTCTCTATGTAGTCCATTCACTAACCTATTTAATGCTCACAACAACTTTATAAGATAGTTTCTCATTACCTTTATTTGTACAAATGAGGAAACTAGGCCACTGAGAGATTAACTAATTTGTCGAAGACACACAAAAACTTTCTACCTCTAGAGTCAAGACTCCAAACAGGGCTACTCAAAACATGGATTGTGGACAAATGTCAGTCCCCAAACTGTTTTTCACTAATCGACAATAGGCAAATACAGACATTAAGAGTAAATGCATACAATGGATTTGTTTAGTTATTTCAGTTTAAATTACTGTATATACTCGAGTATAAGCTGAGTTTTTTCGGCACAAATTTTGTGCCAAAAAACCCGAACTTGGCACAAATTTTGTGCCGAAAAAACTCGGCTTATACTCGAGTATATACGGTAACTGTGACTTTTAAGTTAAGGATTTAGTTTCTTAATCACATTAGCCATAGTTCAAATACTCAGTAGCCATATGAGGCTAGTGGCTACCATATTAGGTAGCACAGAGAACATTCTATTATTGCAGAAAGTTCTATTTGATAGCAAAGTGCAAGAGTAGTTTCTCCTCACCCACCTCCTGCTCTCTCTCTCTTGCTCTCTTTCTGTCCTTCAGCTATGTGATATCTCCTGCCACATTAGCAAGAAGACCCTCATAATAATGTGGCCACTTGGAACTTGGGACTTCCCAGCTTTCAGAACCATAAGCCAATACATTTCTACTCTCTATAAATGACGCAGTCCATGGTATTCTGTTACAGCAGCACGAAATGCTAAGATAAAACCAGTACCAGAGAAGTGATCTGTTGCTATGACAAATACCTAAAAATGCAGATGTGACTTTGGAACTAGGCAATAGGTAGAAGCTGGATGAATTTAGAGGAGAACACTAGAAAAACACAAGACTCCCATAAATGAAGCATTAAGGGAAATTCTGATGAGGGCGCAGAAGGACAAAGGAATGGTAGGGAAAGTCTGAAGCTTTTTAGTGATTACTAAGTAGTCATGATCAGAATGGTAGTAGAAATAGGGGAAATAAAGGAAATTTGATGAAGTCTCAAATGGAAATGAATAAGTTACTAGAAACTAGAGTAAAGGCCATCCTTTTTATAAAAGCAGTAAGGAACTTGGATGACTTATGTCCATTATCAAAGCCTTTCTAAAAGGCAGAATTTAAGCAAATAAACCAGAATATCTAGTGGAAGAAGTTGCTAAGCAAAATATTCAAGAAGCTGTGTAGCTTCTCTTAAATATAGTAAAATGTGAGAGGAAACAAATAATTTAAAGATGTAATTTATAATTTAAAGAGAATAACAACAAGGATTTGAAAAATTCATAGCTTGGCTATATAAAGAATAAAAAAGTGAGTTTATGAGAACAAGTCAAGGGTATGGCCAAATGACCATTTGCTAAAGAGATTAGTATGGATAGAGGGAATCAAAATAAATATCAAATGTCTTTGAGGCATTTCAAATATCTTTGAGGCAAGCTAGAGCCTTGAAGACAAGAGAGGTATACAGTTGACCTCAGCATTCAATGCCTTAGCCACTTACGTGTCTGTTTCCCGCCAATTCAACACTCATGGGTGGCTCCAGATATGGCTCCAACAAGTACAGTTGTAGCTAGAGTTGCTGTGCCTGAAGGTGCAAATTACTAAGTCTTGGCAGCATTCATGTGTAAATTCTGCAGACATACAGAGTTCACAAGGTGTGAAAGCAGCCTCCATGTAGATTTCAAAAAATGTATTGGAAAGCCTGAGGGCCCAGGCCACCTGGGGCAGGGATAGGGCTGCCACAGAAAGTCCTCACTAAGGCAATACCTAATAGGGCTTCAGGAGCAAGATCACTCCCAGGAACCCCCAACTGTAGAGCTACCAGAGTGTTAAGGCAGCTTGGGAGATCTGTGATGTAGAATACATCTCAAAAAGCCACATGGGCATAGCTGACTAAGGCCTTGGGAGCACAAACCTGTCCCAGTGTGTCCAGGAAGCAGAATATGGAGTCAAAGAAAATGATTCCTGAGCCTTAAGATTTAATGTTGTTAGCGTGATAAATTTCAGACTTATTTGGAACCAGTTACCCCTTTCTTCGTACTTATCACCTTTTGAATGAGATTGCCTATCCTATGCCTGCCTCACTACTGTATTTTTAAAGGAGATACCTTGTTTGATTTTACAGCCTTACAGCTAGAAGGGAATTTTCCTCAAGATGAATCATGCCTTGAGTCTCACCTATATTTAATTTAGTTAAAACTCTAGACTTTGGGCTTTCAAGTTGGTGTTGGAATGAGTTTAAACTATTTGGGGACAAAGTGAATGAGTTTTGTATGTGAAAAAAAAATGTGAAATGAGAAATCCTATGGTTTTAACATTTGCCCCTCCAAAGCTCATGGTGATATTTAATTGTCACTGTAATGGTATTGGAAAATGGGACCAACAAGAGGTGCTTAGGTCATGAAGGTTTTGCCCTTATTAATGGACCAATTATTTGGGGAGTGGGTTCATTATCTCATGCGTGTGTTTGCTACCTCTTGCACACTCTTGTGTGTGATATTTCTCTCCCTCCACTCCCCTCTTTTCTCCCTCCTCTCTCACCTTTCTACCATGTGATGTGTTCTGTCAAGTTATGATGTAGCTAGAATGCCCTCACCAGACATGGCTCATCAACTGGACTTCCTAGTCTCCACAACCATGAGACAAAAAAAGCCTGTCCATTATAAACTACCTAATCTGTGCTATTCTGTGCTATTCTGTTATTTGTATTTGTTAGCAGCATAAAAGCAGACTGCGACAACATTCATCAAATTCAATAATTTAAAAATGGCAAGTCTACAATACCATTTATAATAGCTACAAAATTATCTAAAGTAAATTTAACCAAGGAGGTTAAATATCTCCACAAGGAAAACTACAAAGCACTGCTGAAGGAAGGTGAAGAGGATACAAATAAATGGAAAGACATCCCATACTCATGGATCAGAAGAATTAATATTTTTAAAACAGCAATACTACCCAAAGCAATCACAAGTTCAATGAAATCCCTATCAAAATACCAATGACATTACTCACAAAAACAGGAAAACAAATCCTCAAATGTGTATGGAACCAAAAGACCCCAAATAGCCAAAACAACTCTGAGCAAAAATAGCAAAGCTGGAGGTTTCATATACTACCAGACTTCAAAGTATACCACAATACTGTTATAACGCAAAACCTCATTAATGGCATAAAAACAGACATATAGACCAATGGAACAAAATAGGGAACCCAGAAATTAACCCACACATATACAGCCAACTCACTTTTGACAATGGTACCAAGAATATTCATTGGGCAAAGGACACTCTCGTCAATAAATGGCGCTGGAAAAACTGGATATCTAGATGTAAAAGAATTAAACTAGAGCCCCATCTCTCACCGCATACAAAAGTCAACTCAAAATGGATAAAAGGCCTAAAAGGAAGATCTGAAATGATAAAAATACTAGAAGAAAACATGAAATGATTCATGAAATTGGTCTTAGAAAAGATTTCATGAAAAAGACCTCAAAAACAAGAAAAAAAAATGAGGTTATATCAATCTAAAAACTTTCTGCACAGCAAAAGAAATATCACCAGAGTGAAAAGACAACATACAGAAGGAGAAAATATTTTCAAACTACTCATCTGACAGGGAATTAATGCCCAGAATATATAAAAACTGAAACATCTCAACAGCAAAAAAGAAAAAAATCTAATTAAAAAATGGGAAAATTGGCTTGGTGCCTGTAGCTTAGTGGCTAGGGTGCCAGCCACATACACCGGAGCTAGCAGGTTTGAACCCAACCAGACCTGCCAAACAACAACGACAACTACAATCAAAAAATAGCCAGGGGTGTGGCACGCGCCTATAGTTCCAGCTACTTGGGAGGCTGAGGCAAGAGAATAACTTAAGCCGAAGTTAAAGGTTGTTGTGAGCTGTGATGCCACATCACTCTACTGAGAGTGACATAGTGAGACTCTGTCTCAAAAAAAGAAAAAAAAAATGGGAAAATTAACTGGACATTTCTCAAAAGAAGATATGAAGATATATACACAACTATAAGAGGGACTTTACCTAACAAATACAAACAGTGTAACCTAATTCTTCCCCCTTCTCTCTCACCCAGGTGCCAGGCACAGTGGTTCACACCTGTAATCTCAGCACTTGGAAGGCCAAGGCTGATGGATTGCCTAAGCTCACAGGTTCAAGACCAGCCTGAGCCAGAGAGAGACCTTATCTCTAAAAATAGCTGGGCATTGTGGCAGGTGCTTGTAGTCCCAGCTACTTGGGAGGCTGCAGCAAGAGAATCGCTTAAGCCCAGGAGTTGGAGGTTGTTGCAAACTGTGATGCCACAGTACTCTACCAAGGGTGACAAAATGAGACTCTGTCTCAAAAAAAAAAAAAAAAAAAAAATTTAAAGCTGAAAAAAAAAAAAAAGAAGACACTCAAATAACAAACATGAAAACATGCTCAACATCACTAATCATCAGGGTAATGCAAATCAAAACCACAATAAGGTAGCATCTCTTCCCAGTGAGGATAGCTGTTATCAAATGATAAAAATGACAAATGCTAGCAAAGATGCAGAGAAAAGGGAATTCATACTCTGTAGGTGGGAATAAAAACTTAGACAACCATTAAGGAAAACATTATGGAAGTTCCTCAAAAAAACTACAAATAAAGCTACCATATGATCCAGCAATCTCGCTATTAGACATTTTTCCAAAGGAAAAGAAATCATTATATCAAAAGAAAGATCTACACTCTTATGTTTATAGCACCACTCTTCACAATACCCATGATATGAACTCAACCTCAATGCCTGACAAATACATAAAGAAAACATGGTATATATACATCATGAAACATACACATTTGGTCATTAAAAAAAATGAAATCTGTCATTTACAGCAATGTATATGGAACTGGAGGACACTAAGTAAAATAAACTAGGAACAGAAAGGTAAATGCCACATGTAAGCATTCATATAAACAAGCTAAAAAAAAAAAAGTTGATCTCATAGAAGTAAACAATAAAGAGGATATCAGAGTCTGGGAAGGGTAGAAGGAAGGGAGAGATTTCTTAAAAAATACAAAATTACATCTAGATAGAAGGAATAAATTCTAGTGTTCTATACCACTGTAGGATCACTACAGTTAACAACAATGTATAGCTTCAAATAGCTAAAAGGAGGATGTTGGATGTTCTCAACATAAAGAATAATAGATGTTTGAGTTTATGGATATATTAATTGTCCTGATTTGATCACCAGACATTACATATATCAAGTCACTCCATGAATATGTACAACTACTTAGCAATTTAATGAGATTATGGATTATGGATTACCTATTTCATTTCATTTGTTAATATGGCTACTAGAAAATTTTTAATTACATATTTATATTGGACAACAATGCTCTAGAAGTTGTACTGAACTTCGTATTGTTCTTCGAATATGCACAGCAGTCCCCAACCTTTTTGGCACCAGGGACTGGTTCATGGAAGACAGTTTTCTATGGACAAGGTGGGGATGGTTTAGATTTGATTCTGTAAGCAATTGGTCTATTATGGCTTCTATGCAGTCAAACCTCTCTGCTAATGACAATCTGTATTTGCACCCACTCCCCAGAGCTAATGTCACTGCCTCAGTTCCGTTTCAGATCATCAGGCATTAGGTTCTCACAAGGAGCAGGCAATCTAGATCTCTCACAAGCTCAGTTTGCAGTCAGGCTCACACTCCCGTGAAAGTCCAATGTCACCGCTCATGTGACAGGAGGCAGAGTTTAGGCAGTAATGCGGCAGATGGGGAGTGGCTGTAAATACAGATGAGGCTTCATTTGCAGCAGCTCACCTCCTGCTGTGGCCTGGCTCCTAACAGGTCATGGACCAGTGCTAGTCTGTGCCCCAGGGTTGGGGACCACAGTATGTATTACATAGACTCTAGTATACCACTGGGTCCCTACAAACATCCATTTTCTTTTACTGAAGGCCCTTTTCACAATATTCCCTTTCTTGCAAATATGTCAACTCATTCTTTTATGACAAAGCTTTAAAGTTCACCTCTTCTATAAAGCCTCATCAAGTATCCCAGAGTTATTTGTACCATCTTCTGGGCTTCTGCCATAATTAACTGCTATTAGCCAATATATATGTTTATAAATCTGTCTCTTCTATTCTCAAAGTCAAGTAGGGTAAATTATTCACCACTGCCCCTTCAACTGTTTTATAAAATATAGGTTCTTGATAGATTTTTACTCAAAAAATGAATGAGCCTTTAATCACGCTGGGTCTCAGCTTCCCTAGCACATGAGAGTAGCAGTCTTGCCTCTTTCACAAAGAAGCTGTAAGAATAAAAAATTGCTATCATATTCAAAATATTTTATTTTTTTTATTGTTAAATCATAGCTGTGCACATAAGTGCAATCGCCTGTACCCATTCTAAGATGCATGATAGATGTGGCCCCACCCATTACTCTCCCTCCACCAAAATCTCCCCCCTCCCTTCCCCTTCCTTGGCCCTTTCTCCATAGTCTTGTGGTATAGTTGGATTATAGCCTTCATGTGAAAGCTGTAATTCAGCTTCATAGTAGGGCTGAGTACATTGGATACTTTTTCTTCCATTCCTGAGATACTTTGCTAAGAAGAATATGTTCCAGCTCCATCCATGTAAACATGAAAGAGGTAAAGTCTCCATCTTTCTTTAAGGCTGCATA
>CAUYPK010014440.1:0-58607 GCA_963574355.1 Loris lydekkerianus
TTTTAATCCTTTCGCCAGTGTGGAAGTTTGAGTTTGATCAAAAGTTTCTGAGTGAGTTTACTTTTGTGGTGGAGGATTGGGTTGGTCATTATGGAGGATATCTCTGAGAATGTTCTGAAGAGCTGGTTTGGTTATGGCAAGTTTCTTCAACATATGAATGTCATTAAAGTATTTAATTTCTCCATCATAAATGAAACTCAGTTTAGCTGGATACAAGATCCGGGGTTGAAAGTTATTTTGCTTTATGAGATTAAAAGTTGATGACTTCCATCTTCTGGCTTGAAAAGTTTTAGCAGAGAGATCTGCAGTCATTCTTATATTCTTCCCTTCATACGTAATGACTTTCTTTCGCCTGGCAGCTTTGAGAATTTTCTCCTTCATATTAACTTTAGTGAAGTTAATTATGATATGCCTGGGGGATGTCTTATTGGGGTTGAGTCGTGCTGGGTATCTGAAGCTGTCTGCTATCTGAATTTCAGAATCTCTAGGCATGTTTGGAAAATTCTTTTTCATAATTTCATGCAGAAGAGCCTCTGTGCCCATTGAGGCCACTTCATCAGTTTCAGAAATTCCAATTACTTGGATATTGGCCTTCTTCAAATTATCTCAGAGCTCTGTGAGAGAATGATCCACTTTTGCTCTCCATTTCTCTTCCTCTTTGAGAGTTTGGGAGCATTCAATGGCTTTATCTTCAATGTCAGAAATCCTTTCTTCTGCTTGCTCTACTCTGTTACTAAAGGATTCTACTGTATTTTTCAGATCTTTGAGGGCTGCAAATTCTTGCTTCAGTGTGTCTAAGTCTTTGGTAGTTTTGTCTTTAAATTCATTAAACTTTTGAGACAACTTTTGAATTTCTCCTCAAATTTCTAATTTCATTTTGTTAATTCTCTTTGCCATCCAAATTCTGAATTTGATTTCTGGCATCTCAACCAGTTGTTTGTGAATGGGATCTTCAATTACATCTGCCATATCTTTCCTTGGGGTTGGGGGGTTGATCTATTCTGGTTATTCATGTTACCAGATTTTTTCCACTGATTCTGCCCCATGATTGTTTTACTCTCTTTGATTTTTCTCCTGGAACTTTGTCAAGGACCTGTATAGTGCTCTGGCCTGAGAAACTGGGGGCCTGTTTGGTGTGATGGGGCTAAATGGTTCTTTCTTGTTTTCAGCTGGTTTTTGTTCGACCGTAGTGAAATAGTTACTCTGGGTTGAAGTCTCAGCTGTGGAGAAATATCAGTAATTAAGTCACACCACCCACCACAGGCAACAATTGGAAAAGGAAAATCAAACCTTCCTACAACCACACACCCAGGGCACCACCTGAATATTCCTCAGGTGTTTGGCTCAGTTCAAAAGGTCCAAATCAATTGTCCCAGTCAGCACCTGTCTCGTATGGGAGAGTTTAAGAGGTCTATGGGAACCTGATCACAGGGGTCTGGTGGCTACTCTAATATGGCTTGCTCCAGTGCTGCATTGAGTCAGGAGGAGCCACCTAGAAAATAGATCAGTCTGGGAAGGTTGATGGCTCCTTCCCCACCTTGCAGCTCTGTCACACCCAGTTGCTGCTAGCCCCACAGGGCTGTGACCCAGTCAGTTGTCTGCAGTGAGCAGCTACTCCAGAGATTTATACCTGCCTAAATCACAGGGAAGTCTGTATCTGCTCTTTCAAGCCACTGCTCTCTGCCTCTATCCAGCAGAGTGTGGTGAGGCCTGTCTACCTAGGGCACTTGATGGAGGTGTTCACTCAGTTCTAGCCCCACCCTTAGTTTATGTTACTGACTGAATGGAACAACCCTGTGGGAGTTTGTTTCTGGCCCTTCTAAGTTCCTCTGCAGAGGAGAGTTTGATTTGAGTTGCCAGAACCTGTGCTTCAGGCCCTGTCTTTACTCCTGCAGGTTTGTATTCACAGCACAATTAGTTGTCAGTTGTAGTCTCTTGGCCTCCTTTGTCTATAGGCTGCTGATCCCCTGAGGGCCGGGTGTGTCTTAGCCTCAGTAAAGCAGTCCTCAGGATCAGCCCCACCCTGGGAGTTTCCTGGTGCGTTTTCTAGTCCCCACGTTCCACTCAGGCCACTACCGCCTCAGGTAAACCCTTTACTCATGGGGCCTGTGTTTCAGTTTCGGGTATGTTCTGTCGTAGTTGCCGTCTGAGAAGATGCTCGGCCTCATCTGGTTCCCCAGATTGAGGAGGAGTGGCTACGGGATATCTGGGGGCAGGCCTTGTTATTGCTAAAGATGGCTGCTGCTCTGCACCTCAGGGCACCAGTGCTCCAGCGTGATTCCCTCTTAGTCGACCGTTGTCTCCTCACCCTTGTGCTGTAGAATCAGTACTGTCCAGCTGCAGTCCAGGTCCTGTCTGCACCTCTCGAGAGTTCACCCAAGAATCTAGACTCCTGGGGGGCAGGACTCCAGACCTCAGAGTGAGAGTGGAGTGGAGTGCTGGGAGCTTAGAGTTGCAGCTTGTAACACCAAGCTCATTGACAGCAAATTAGCAAATAAACAGATACAGAGGCTACCAGACACACGAGCCCATAGATACAGAAACAGACGGAGACACATAGACATATAGACGACACCCACGACAACAGCAACACAAAAACAACTGCAATAAAAATAGTGATAATCGTAAAATAATTGAAAAAAAAGAGAGAAAAAAGTGGTGTTCATAGAAAAGTTAAATGAGAAGAAAGGAGAGATTAAAATTAGAAAAAATAGACATAAAAAATATATCTATATAAAAAGTAATAATAAAAAATTAACAAAAGCTCCTCCAAGAAAATGGTGAGGAGAAAACAGAACAACAACAACAAAAAAGGCACCAACTACAAAAATATTATTCTTGTATGTAGAAATATTCATCTATATGTATGATGTAGGGATCAACTTTCGTAGGAATATATTCATACTGCAATATACTTTCTTGACACCTGATGTCGCTGTGAGTGGTTGCCAGGTGCATACCTGATTCACAGTTTATACTGTTACCATGGTAACCACCTTCCATGGCGGATCACCATTTTGGAGTTTCTGTAAAAGTTTGTCACCTAAGTATTGTGTAACCTCAGCTGTTCTGCTCCAGATAGCACTCGTGACCAACCTTCCCACTCAGTGCAGGAGTCCACGCTTCTTAAATCTTTCCACTCTGCTCCCAGGTTCTCCTGCAAACTGGCAACTGCAATCATCTGTGGGGGAGGGTGCTGCTGGGTTCACAGTGGTTGCTGGTTGCTCTGCGGCTGAAGCAGCTGTAGCTGGTTCCCGCGGCTTAAGCAGCTGTAGCGGGTTCCCATGGCTGGAGCGCTCGGGGACCTTATTCTGAGTTTTATGGTTCAGAGTTTCCCTTTTGGATTGGGACCCGCCAGTTCGCCGCACAGCCTGAAACGCCAAGCTCCTCCAACATTCTCCGCTAGGAATACTCCAGCTCTATTCAATCACTCCTGGTCTGGGGGAAGGTGCCCGCCCTTGGGTAGTTCAAAATGTCTGTTTCCCGGGCAGGATCCCTTCCCTTCAATTGTCCAACAGGTTGCTCAGCTCCCCGTGGTTTTGAGTGGCTCTCCTTTCGGATGCCTCCCTCAGTTCAGGAAAAAATATTCGTCAATTGGGTTTTGTCAGCATTTTCAAGGTGCTGTCCTCCATAAGGGAGGGGAAGAATCTCTACATCAGAGTCTGTGGTTTTAAATTACCCCTCATATATAGCAATCCGCCAGTTTACTGAGCATTTCCAGCTGTCCATCCACACCAATAATCCACACATGGGGAAGGTCTAGACCCCTTTTCTCTCACCTGATGGCTTTAGGAGAGGTGGGCTACATGTCTGTCCTGTCTGCCATCAACAACTTTTATTGAAAGGAAGATACACTCTCAGGAAAAAGAGAGGGCTGTCTCGAAAGAGACACTGCACTGGGAGGAGCTGATTTTAGATCCTTTATAGCTTTAGTGATAGAAGGGATGAATATTTAAGGCTAAGGGGTTGACTTTTATTAAGAATTTCGATAGTAATTTCTAGAATTGGGTCCCCCCCCCCAACATTTTTATGCTTTATATGGTTGTGTTGGAACTCTCATGGTTATTTCAAGAGTGGAGAAACTTTAAAACCACAATGTAAATAATATTATAATTAGTCGAAGTTCATGTAGGGGGGCAGAAAAAGCTGACAAACTGGTCAAGGCTGGTTTTTAGTCCCGTTGTTTAAGGTTGTTTACTTTCAAACAGAATCCAACAACACATCAAAAAAATATACACCATGACCAAGTCAGATTTATCCCAGGCTCTCAAGGCTGGTTCAATATATGTAAGAATTTATATTTTAAGTATAATTTCAATGTTCATCTAAAAAATTAATATAAGTTAAATCTCAGTTACTTAAATAATTACAGGGGAGCATTGCTATGTCTGAGGTCTTTGGTCTGAGAGTGAATTTGCCAAATGGTGTTTGCTATAGTCATTGAAGTTGTGGGTACTATTTTTGGAAAACAATTGTGTTATACAGACTTCATTTGAACACATACTTTTTACATACTACATTGTCTGTAAGTGTGGCAGTAACTTAGCAATGAAGTAGTTTCTATATTTGATTCAAACAGTGATTAAATTGTATGTTAATTCATTCAAGTATTTATTTAGCTAAGCATGGGGTTAGGCGACGGGATACAGAAAGAAACATGGAGTTTATTTAATTGTGGGATGCAATTTTTTGTTGGATCATAAAATATGCATTTAAAAAAGTAAGGAAAATAAATAACCAAGAAAACACAGGTTAGTAATAATGCACATTTCGGCGCAGCCATGTGATACCTTCATCTTTACATGGAACGGAACACGGACTAAGACAGGAAGACTCTTAAGTGTCTGTGTTACATTCTTATTTGATTGCTCAAACTGTTCCAACTTTGGCCATTAGTTGATCTCTTGGTTGCCTCTGTGTGCCTTTAACGTGCTTCTATCAGTGTGTGGTGGGAAGTTTTTGTGGGTGAGGAGGAGGGAGTACTCCCTCACTTTCTGGCACAGCAAAATGCTCCAGTCTTATCTTTGATGTTTCTTGATCTCATCTTAGAATTAGTATTCCTCCAAGGAATGGTAGGGGTTTTTGTTGTTATTGTTTGTTGATTTTTTGTTTAGTGGAAAGTGTATTGGGAACCCAAGATCTGGGAACTTAAGGCTTGATTATTTTTTTGAGTTTACGAGTCATGAGAACAGAACTTTATGAACTGCTGGTCTCCACCAACTGATGCCAAAATCCATTTAAAAATTATGACTAATTCCCTCTCTGGATATATGGAAGGAAGGAGAGTATTGAAAGGAATGCATTTTGAGTCCAAGCTCTGTATTTTAGGAGCAGGGTAATCTTGAACAATTTAGCTACTTTTCTCATTATTTCTTTAAGCTTGAAGTAGACAAATGAACTTACATTTATTTTGGTAATTTTCCCAAATCATTAAGAAAATCTTGTGACAGAAATCATTCAGCAAATGTATATATTAGGTTTAAATAAAATATTCTAACTTAATGGTATCTCATAATCTATAGTAATTATTTACTCACCACTATAATTTTTTATCTGTTATATCATTTAATTCTTACAGCAACACTATTTGTATTCTTCTTATCTCCATTTTTGACATAAGAAGATTGAAACCCAGATGAGTTCATTTAATAACCACAAAGTTTCTAACAATATGGCATTCACGTATTCAGTTCTAATTAATATTATTCCCCTTACATTCTTCCTAACATGTGAACAAAACTATTAAAGAGTAAACTTTTGGCCTGTCTCACAGGCCAGGGAGTTGCTTCCTAGCTTTTATTCATGCCAGGATGTCTCACAGAGTCAAGTGTGCTGGGAGGTTTGGTGAGCTCACTGGCAAGAAGCCATTTACTTCTTGCCAAAGTTAAAGTGTTTTATTTAAACACTTTTCTAGAGCTGGTACCTCCAAGACATAAGTAACAACTATCAAAGTAATAATAATATTTAATAGTACTTGTGATTTTGCTTCCTACCAAGCCCTACACTAAGTATTTAATATTCATCCTCTTATTTCATTGCAACAATACATTTGCAAGGTCTTAATTAGTCTATTTTTTAGGTGAGAAAACTGAAGCTCAGAGTGATTAATTTTATTTCCCAAAGTGATGCAAATTGCAAGTGGCAGAGCCAATGTTTGAAGCCAAGACTGTGATTTCAAACCCCCTCTCTTAGCCATTATACAGGGAAAACAGTGGTTTCTGGCAAGTGGGGGATGCTGTGGGCATTTATCAGATTTAGTAACAGCAACAAGCTTCCCTTAAGTTCTAGAGTCGCAAGGAATAGGGCTTGTGATGGTTGAAGCAGTTTAATTGATGGCAGTTGTATGCTCAATATCTAAACATCAACAACTGCAAATAGACCAGAGGAGAATTTTTAACCGTTGAGGTAGAAATTCTGATATGAGGAAGCAGAGGGAACCTAACCCAGGAAAGAGAACCAATGTACAAAACAGACACAGGATAAACTATGGTGCTGTCTGTAAGACTAGGCCAACAATGTGTCACTTAGCCATTCCTAGCAAAATGCATACTCAATTTTCAAACTGAAAAGAGATAGTATTTTAACATTTGATCTATTTGTAGCCTTTTATTTATAGTTTAGATATATGCATTATGGTAAATTGTATGTTTTAAAAAAGATTCTGTGATGGCTAATTATGCATCAACTTGACGGGACCATGGGATGCCTCCCGGGTTGCTTGATGTTTGGTCAAACATTTTTCTGGGTATGCCTATTAACATTTGAATCCACAGGCTGACTAAGGCAGATGGCTTTCCCTAATGTAGATAGGGAAGGGCCATCCAATCAAAGGCCTGAATAATACAAAGATGCTAGCAAGAGGAAACTTTGGTGGCCTTGGTTCTTTGAGCTAGGACATTGATCTTGTCCTGTCTTTTCAACTCACCTGAAACACTGACTCTTCCTGGATCTTGAGACTTTTGGCATTCAGACTATAGCAGTATCTTTGGCTTTCCTGGTTCTCTAGCTTTCACATTCAGACTGGAACTTATACCATTAGCTCCCTTGGGGATCCAGGTTGGAACTTTGTGTGAGCCCATTCTTTATAATAAATCTCTTTTATTACTATTATTATTCTTATTCTTAGAGACAGAGTCTTATTCTGTCACCCAGGCTGTGTTATCACAGCTCACTGAAGCCTCAAATTCAGGGGTTCAAGTGATCTGCCTCCCTTAGCCTCCTGAGTTATTGGGACTACAGTTGTACACAAGTGTGCCCTGCTAATATATTTTTTATTTTGGGGGGTTAGATATGGAGTATGCTCTGCTGTTCAGGGTAGTCTCAAACTCCTGGCCTCCAGCAATCCTCCTTGCCTTGGCCTGCTGAAGTGTTGGGATTGCAAGTGTGAGCCACCACACCTGTCTAATAAATGTCTTTGGATGTGCATACACTATTGATTCTGTGCCTTTGGAGAACTGTAACTAATAAAGACTCAAAAAATATGTCTCTTCTCACATGCCCTTACAGAACGTTGCCCTTCCTCTATCAAGAGGTGGAGTCTATTTTCACTTCTCTTGAACCAACCTGGATTAGGACTAGTGGAATACAGCAGAAGTAACACTGTGCAGCTTCTGAGGTAAAGTCATAAAAGGTGATACAAATTCTATCTGCTGCTGTCTCTTGAGACATATGCCTTAGGAAGTCAGGGTTGCCACAGAAGGACAGTTCCCTTGAAGCTCTCACATGGAGTGACCCTGTGGAGACATCACACAGAGGAAGAGGGACATGCTCAGAGAGCTCTAGCTATTCCCAGTGCAAGCACCAGACATATAGTGAGGAAGACATCAATGCTTTAAGCCTCAGCCATTGCACAAGACAGCCTGTGAAAAAAACTGCCGAGCCAAGGTCAATCTCCAGTCCCATGAGTCTAGCATGGATTTCATTGTACAGGAAAAGATATCCAAAGTATGCGTAGAAATAAAAAAAAAATACACAGAGGGTCATAAACTTCATGTTTAATGTTAGTGTTCCAATATGTGAATTTGTAAGTTTCAGCTGGGAGATCAAAATATAATATCAGGTATCAAAGTGAGTTGCGAGAGAGGCCTTTCTATAAAAATTTTAGAAACATATAACCAAAAGCTAGGTTATACAGCTTTTCAATACCTCACCCATATCAAAACTATAAAGGAGCTTCATTGTTGACGTTTAGGCAGAATTATAAAGAAATCTTTTTTTGACAAAACTGTGCTGTGATGGCAATGATTTTTCTCCCCCTTACATCAAGCAGGAGGAGGAGAGGTGCTTCCACAGTCTTCCTAGGTAAATGAGGCAGAAGGGTGGAAGGTGCGAGGACTGTCTCCCCTCCCCACCCTGGATCTACTACCTACGGAAGACCTTAGCTGAAGGAGAGAAGACAATTTCAATAATTTTAAATCTTGACTATTGAGTGAGATTAGGTATTTTGCAATTTAGGGATTAAAATTGTATTTTAATAGATATGCAACCAATAATTATTAAGTAACTATTATGTGGCAGGCACTGTTGTAGGATATGAGGATAAAGCTGTGAACAAAACAAAGAAAATCTCCACCCGCACGGGGCCTGCCTTCTCATGGGAGATGCAGACAATAAATAAATAAGTAGGGTAAATTTATATCAGATGGTGAGGTGTGCTTAGGAGAAAGTATAACCAGGAAGGGTGTAAGCAAAGTCAGGTGTCGGATGAGTAGGTGATCGTGAAAGTCTTCCCCAGAAGATGACACTTTCTATAACTGTTGACTTTGTAAAAAAATCAAGAGCTTCTCTTAGGGCAAATAAGGCTAGCTGTTATTCAGGCAAACCATGCCATCTCATTCTTTTAACACAATGCAGATTGAATTTTGTCTCATCATGTCATAGGTCAAGATAAGCCATGGTCATTCAGGGACACAGGCCCCTGTACTCCCCTAAGAGCCTTCTGTTTTGAATTTGCCTCACTGGGCCAGCAGGTGAAAAACCACATTTGGAGAAAGTGCAGCTGTGTTTTACTACTTTAGCCCAGAGGAGACACTCTCTCATCCACGTACACTGACAAGGGGTCAGTTGGCCAAGCCTAGATGTAAGAGAGTTTAGTAATGATTCCATGAAGAAGTAAAAACTATGGATTTTGGTGAATACTTTGAGTCTTGGGCCCACAGATTGGTTCTCCACTTGAGTGGAAGCCAGTAGACTATTAAAGTCAAATATTAGGACTCTGGCTGGGCTGGCTAGGTAAGCAAATTGCTTTAAGCAGTGATGCCTGATAGAACTGCTCTGATTTTGTGTCAAACATATCATATGTAATTATGCTAAAGTACTAAAATGGAAGACAAAACCTTGATAGCAGTTTAATTTGTTGGAGTAAAATAGTCACGACTTTTTAGCTTATATTTAGCTTTTTAAATTAATTCTTTTTATGTAATAAAAAAGAAAAAGGTAATTCAAAATAAATATAAGATTTAGTTGGGTAAATTTTGTGATATTTTTATGGAATGTCAGCAAAGTAGCAGAAGTGTTTCATTTTAAATCAAAAATATCATTTATCAAGAATGTGTTCATTGAATAATTTATTAAGAAGTGAAGGGGCATTTGTAACACTGAATGCACTCAAGGAATTAATTAGAGAAATATAAACATAGCCAACATCTTATCTTGCTCTGTTTTAAAATCAGATTATTGGTAGATATCATTTATTTCAAGAACAATAACAAATTTCTATTAGGAATTGAGATAAAGACTTAATCTATATAGACAAAACACAAAGCAGCATAAACTTATATTGAGAGGGATATACTTGTATCTGAAATGTTGTTTTTCAATATTTGAACATCCTTTTTTTTTTTTTTTTTTTTTTTTCCAATACACAATGAGTAGTTGACCTAATACATTCCACTAACCCAGGAACATATAGCTGAACGTCCTCCACGTTGAAAAACACAGAGTTCTTTTTGAATGATAAGATTCAACTCCCACATGAAAGGGAAAGCTGATAAACTATTGATGCAATGTATCGTGATGATATAGTGCAGTAGTCATGGGCTGCTGGAAATTAAAGATAAAACTCACCACAAACTCGCCTCAAAACCATTAAGAAAACTTTAATAAATTTTAAACTAAATTGTAATTATTAAGGCTATTTTTATCACCTCTTTTAGAGAATACTTTTTGTTAAAAAGAAACAGGAAAATAACTTGACATTCATATTTCAACCTATGCTTCTCAAAGCTCTTTTTTTTTTTTGCCACAGAAGTTTCAGATAATTAAGCATATACCAGCATTAAACTTAGTATAAAGTTTATAAAGTTTATGCAGAAGAGAAATAGTATCAGCTTTGGATTCTGAAAAGATAATAAAAACCCCTTAATAGAGTTGAGGGCACCCTACACGTGTATCTTTGATCTCACTCCCTTCACTGCCCAGAAATTACCTTCATCTTGAACTTGATTTTTGTTTAATTTACATTATGTCTTTGTACAATCTCTACTTACATATACATCTCCACAAACAGTATGTATTATCATTTGGATGTTTTTCTTTTCTTTGTTTTCTTTCTTCAATCCCATACCAATGTTTGGATTATTTTAATACTTAAATTGTGTACTATACAGATACTTTTATAGCTTTTTTAACTCTACATCATTTTCAAGAGTTTTTTCCTTGATCCCATAATTGAATTTATTCCATTAGTACTCATTGTCATATAACATTATTTTGCGAATATGCCAAATATAATTATCCATTTCTTATTGACTGACATGTAGATTGTTTCCAATCTTTTCTTTCCTTTCCTTTCTCCCTCCTCTCTTTTTCTTTCTGAATACTACTAAATAAATAATCTACTATGGATCTCTTTGTGAAAATGTGGGAAAGTGTTGCTAGAGTATGTTCTTTCATGTGACATTCTTGGTAAATCATTTACAGAGATTAATAATGACACATTCATTGCAGTGTATGCAAAATTGGATTATCTTATACTAAATGCTGTTAGATTTTTAAATTTTTATAAAACTAGTTAGAATAGAAACAGTATCTTGTTTTTATCTCAATTTGTTTTCTCCTTATTGCTAATGAATCTGAACATGTTTTTACATGGTCATTGTCAGTTCAGTTTCTTCCACTGTGAATTGACTATTTGTAGCTTTTACTCATTTGCTTATTTGTGTCCTTTTTGTAGTAATTCAAAGTTAATTATAAATTTTATGTCCTGAACTTTCTCAATTATATATGTACTGAATGCATACTCTCATCTTTTAATTTTAAAAGTTTCTCTTTTAATTTTATTTATAGTGACTATTGTCATACAGAAGTTTTATCGAAAGCCGTAAGGATATTCTTCTGCATAGTCTTCTAAACTTCTATAGCTTTGTTGTTAAAATTTAGTTCCTCAATCAACCAAAAGACTTTTGCATGTAATAAAAGATATTTTATTTTTCAGTGTAACCAATTTTCCCAGCACTGGTACTGAAAAGGTGTTTTTCTTCATTGCTTTGCAATGTGGCCCCTCTCACTCAGGAGGATTCTTTATTTGTGTGGATTGTTTCTGGCTCTCTGATGAAGACCGGTTGGTCCAGATGTAATGCTGAGATGAAGTTGGGTGTGCAGGGCATTTAATGGGGATCAGACTTGTGGAAGAGAGGAGGAGGAAGCAGGTAGGATTGAGCAGATGAGATATTAACCTGCAGTATAGGGGAAAAATAAAATTGAGCCAACCTTACAGGGAACTTAGCATACCAAGCCATAAGAATTGTCCTCAGGTGCGTTAAAATTTGGCTTAGTACACCCTCCAAAGTCAGATCTTGGATGAAGATCACGGTGGGAAGGGTGTGCTGTGGAGTAGGCAGGCCTCTGCCTGAGGCAATGCCGTATAAAACCGACAGGTGAAGCTAGGAGCACACAGTGGCAGCAGCAACAAGTCCTTTCTTGGAGGTAGTGGGCTTCAGGCACATCTGGAGCCCATCACATTATTCTGTTTCATTTGTATATCATTCTATCTTTTTAGAAAGAATTAATAAATGGGAGGGCAAATCTTTCTAAAGAACAATTCTTCAGGTATTAGCACCCTTTTTTCTATTTTAATTTTGGGGGTTGTATAACAAGCTTTCAAGAAAAACTGTGGAATTTTATTAAAATTAATTTGAGCTTATAATTCTGGAAGAAATGCTTTCAATGATATCATCTTACTATAAATATATGTAACATGCTTCCATTAATTTACAGTTTCACGACCTTTGTAAGGCTTTACAATTTTCTCCATAGAGAACTTACATATTTTCTTAAATTGATTCCTACTTATCTTAAAGTTTTTTTGTAGCTATTTTAAATGGGACTTTTCTTTTTTTTTTTTTTTTGCAGTTTTTGACCAGGGCAGGGTTTGATCCTGCCACCTTCGGTATGCCCTACTCCTTGAGCCACAGGCGCCACCCAATGGGACGTTTTTTCTTTTGCTATTTCTAAAATTTTATTACTGATATACAGGAACACTCAACTTTGTATGTTCATTTATTATCTGGAAATCATGTTGGACTTTGTTAGCTCTATTGGTTTACCTAAAGATTCTTTCATATTTTTTCATGAATAATCAAAGCATCTTTAAGATGCCAAACTCCTTCTGGCATAATTTTATTTTTAAGCATAAAGCATTTAATTTTTTTAATTGTCTTATTTCCAGAGTTAAAATTTCCAGTACAATGCTGAATAGAAGCATTGTTTGTTTCTCATTTTAAAAGAAATACTTCTAAAATTTCACTATTATCTCTTACTTTAGATTTATGTTTTTGATGGGTGATATTTATCTGCTCACGTTTGCTTAGATTTTTCTTTCATTATGAATTTTTAATAGTAATGAATGCTTAACAATATCTTCTGAGATGATCCTCTGGATTCTTCTTTGCCATCTTAATGCTATGTTTTATATTATTAGATTTTCTGATGTTGTATTTTCCTTGCATTTCTGGGTTAAAACTAAGCTGCTTATGATTCATCTTTCTTTTTATACATTTTATGTTAGAGTTTTATATAGAATATTTGCATCTGTTCAAAGAAAGATTAGTCTATAAATTTCTTATCCTGTACTATCTCTGTTTTATTTTAGTTTCAAGTTATTTTAGCATTTTAAGATGAGGCACTTTAATTGATTTTGTGTTTTCAAAATAATTGTTTAAAATAATTTTTTTAGATGGAAATTATTTTTTTCTTTGTTACCATGGCAAGAGAAATCCCATGTGGAAATAAAGGGGGGCCTAGATATTTTGGGGGTAAAAGTGAGCTCTTTGGAGGGTCAGATATTTTATTATAAGTTTGATTTATTCACTGGCCTTTAGTTTATTGAAGTTTCCAATATTTTCTTGAGAGGATTTCATAATTTTCTAGGTAACTATCTATTTGGTTCTCAATTTCAAACTAATACGTAGTACACGTAAAATTATTTCTTTAAAGCTTTAAAAATTAAAAAAACCTTTAATATAGCTGTCTTTTCATTTATAAGATTTCATTTATCATTTTTATACATTTTAAAATAAAAATTTATTTTAGAATAGACTCTGATTTATAGAAAAGTTGAAAAGATAGTACTGAAAATTTGCAGATACCCTAAACCCGATTTCTCCTACTCTCAGTTTCTTTTATTAATATTAGGCATTTGTCCCAATTAATGAACTGATATTAATACATTATTTTAACTAAAATCTATAATTTAAGATGTTCTTAAATTTTAAATAATGTGACTAAAATTTTACATTGTTATGAATGTACAATTGTTGTATAACTTTATAGGGTAAATGTGATGTTTTGATACAGGCAGAAAATATGATTTAATCAAATCAGTAACTGGGGTAGTCATTACCTTAGCAATTTATCATTTCTTTGTATTAGGAACATTTCATTCCACTCCACTCTTTTAGTTATTTTAAAGTGTACCCTAACTTATTTTTGATTATTGTCAAATTGTTATACTATCAAATTTTGCTCATGCTAACTACATTTTTGGACCCTTAAGGCATCTTCAATTTATTTTCGCCTCCCTATGATCTTTCCTGAACTCTAGTAACCATCATTCTACTTTCTGTCTCCATTAGGTCAACCTTGTTTTTAAGATTTAGCTCCTGCATAAAAGTGAGAACATGCAAGATTTGTCTTTCTGTGCTTGGGTTATTTCATGTCACATGTTTCCCAGTTCCATCCATGTTGTTGCAAATGGCAGAATATCATTCCTTTTATGGCTTCATAATATTACTTTATATATGTGTACCACCATTTCTTTATTCATTCATCTGGTGATGGAAACTTAAGTTAATTCCGAATCTTGGCTATTATGAATAGGACTGAAATAAACATGGAAATGCAAAAACTTTTCAATACTGAATTCCCCTCCCTTACATATATATTCGGCCAGGGGATTGCTGGGTCAAACGGAAGTTCTATTTTTATTTTTTTGATGAAACTCCATAATGATCTCCATTGTGGTTGCACTAATTCATTCCAAGGTTGGAAGGTTCCCCTTTCAATGCATCCACACCAGCATTCATATTGCCTATCTTTGATAAAAGCCATTTTAGCTGAGGTGAGATGGTATCACATTGTAGTTTTGATTCACATTTCTCTAATGACTAACAATGTTAAGCATGTTAAGCATCTTTTTTTTAGGCACTTCGTCACCTCCAGTAGAGTGCCGAGAGCTCACAGCAACCTCAAAGTCTTAGGCTCAAGAAATTCCCTTACTTCATCTTCCCAAGTAAGCTGGAATTACAGACTCCCACCACAATGCCCAGCTCTTTTTAGAGGTGAGATTTCACTGTGGCTCAGGCTAGTCTTGAACCTGTGAGTTCAGGCAATTCATCCACCTCCAAAGTGCTAGGATCACAGGCGTGAGCCACTGAGCCTGGCCAAGAATTTTTTTTTTTTTCATACAACTGTTGGCTCTTGTATGCCTTCTTCTGAGAAATGTCTAGTCAGATATTTTTGCCCATCTTTAAATTAGATTATTTCATTTTTTCTTATGGAGTCATTAAAGTTGCTTATATATTCAGTTATTAGTCCCATGTCAAATGGATAGTTTGGTAATATTTTTTTCAATTCTGTGGGTGGTCTCTTCATATTGTTGTTTCCATTGCTATGCAGAAGTTTTTTGGCTTGATGCAATATCATTTGCCCACTTTTGCTTTGGTTGCTTGTGCTTTGGTGATATTACTCAAGAAGTCCTTGCCCAAATTATGTCCTAATGCATTTCTACAATATTTTCTTTTAGTAGTTTCATAATTTCAGTTTGTATTTAAGTATTTAATCCATTTTGATTTGATTTTTTGTATATGGTGAAACATCAGAGTCTAGTTTTATTCTTCTACATATGGATATCCAGTTTTCCTAGCACCATTTTTATTGAAGAGACTATTATCTCCCCACAAGTTCTTGGCACCTTTGTCAAAGATAAATTATATATACACCCGAAACTGGAGCATCCAGATATACAAAGCAAATGTTATCAGAGCTAAAGAAAGAGACAACTCCAAAACAAGAATAGCAGGAGAACTAAACACTACACTTTCAGAATTGAACAGATTATCCAGATAAACAATCAATAAAGAAACATTGGACTTGATCTCCACTATAGACCAAATGGACCCAATAGATACTTATAGAACAATTAATTCAGCAGCTGCAGAATACATATTATTCTCAGTTCCTGAATCATTCTCATGAATAGACCATATGTTAGGCTACAAAACAAGTCTTAAAACATTCAAAAAACTGAAACCATACCAACTATTTTTCAGACTACAATGGAATAAAATTAGAAACCAATAATAAGAGGAACACTGGAAACAATACACACAGATATGGAAATTAAGCATAGGTTCCTGAATGACCAGTGGGTCAATGAAAAGATTAAGAAGGCAATTTAAAAAATTCTCAAAACAAATAAAATGAAAACATAACATATCAAAGCCTATAGAATATAGCAAATGCAATAATAAAAGAAAAATTTATAGCAATAAATACCCACATCAAAAAAGTAGAAAAGTGTTAAACAACTTAATGGTACATCTCATGGAGGTAGAAAACCAAGAGCAAACTAGTCCCAAAATTAGTAGAAGAAAAGTGATAATAAAGATTAGAGTGTAAATAAATGAAATTCAAACCAAAACAGTACAAAAGATCAACATAAGAAAAAGTTAGTTCTTTTGAAGATAAACAAAATTGATATACCTTTAGCCAGACTAAGAAAAAAGAGAAACAGCCTTCCCCCAATAAAATCAGTGATGAAAAAGGAGATATTACAACTGTCACTGCAGAAATTCAAAGGATCATTGGAGACTTCTGTGAACAACTACTTACCAATAAATTGGATAAATTCCTAGACACATATAACTAACCAAAATTGAACCAGGAAGAAATTCAAATTCTGAATAAATCAATAATAAATAACAAGATAGAACCAGTAATAAAAAATTTCTTATCAAACATAAGTTTAGAACTAGATGGCTTCACTGCTGAATTCTACCAAGCATTCAAAAAGAGCTATTACCAAATCCCACTTAAACTATTCCAAAACACTGAAGAGGAAGAATATTCTTTCTGCAAGGCCTGTATCATGCTGATACCAAAACCAGGCTAAGATACAACAAAAAATAAAACTATAGGTTAGTAAGTCTGTTGAATATAGATGTAAAAATTCTTGACAAAATATTAGCAAACTGAATTCAACAACTCTTTAAAAAGATTGTTCATCCTGATCAAGTGGGATTCATTGCAGGGTTGCAAAGATGTTTCAACATACCCAGATCAATCAATGTGATACATTATATCAAACAGAAAGTACAAAAATCATATGATCATTTCAATTGATGCTGAGAAAACATACAATGAAATTTAACCTCCTTTCATGATAAAAGCTCACAAAATACTGGGTGTAGAAGGAACTTAGCGTAATAAAACTATACATGACAGACCCGCAGCTGGTAACATACTGAAGGAGGGAAAACTGAAAGCTTTTCCTCTAAGAACTGGAACAAGACACAGATCCACTTTCCCCACTGTTTTTCAATATAGTGAAGAAAAAGTTCTGTCTGGAGCAATCAGACAAGGGAAAGCAATAAGGGGCATCCAAATTGGAAAGAAGCACATCAAATGATTATTGCAGATGGTATGATCTTATCTAGAGAAACTTAAAGACTTCACAATACAACTGTTAGCTCTGATAACTGAACTTAGTAAGGTTGCAGAATACAAAATGTTATTTTTTCTTGATCAATATCCACACATATCTGTCTATATTAGTTTTATTTTTTATATGATTTTATATGATTTAACTTATTAAATCAATTATCAACTTAGTTTTTACTTTTATTTCTTTTTTTTCTTTATGTTGTATCTTTATGTTTTTATTTCAGGTTGATGTGATGGTACAAACAACCAGGTCACAATATTTGAATTTGTTAGGTAGACTCCATCTTGTAGTTGTGTCCCACATCCAAAAAGTGTGTCATACACCCCTTCATTGTGCCCATTAAGTGAAGCATCCCAACCTCCTCTCCCTTCTATCTCCTCCCTTGTTCACCTCCCAAACAACTTGAATTGAAATTACTTTTTCTCCTCTGTGGGCATGAATTATATCCCCTACTGGCTTCGTGTTAGTATTGAGTACATTGGATATTTACTTTTCTATTCTTGTGATACTTGCTAAAAAGAATGTGTTTGAACTTCATCCAGGTTAATACAAAAGATGTAAAGTCACCATCTTTTTTAATGGCTGAATAGTATTCCACGGCACACACATATACCACAGTTTGTTAATTCATTCCTGGGTTGATGGGCATTTAGGTTTTTTCCATGTCTTAGTAATTGTAAATTGAGCTACAATTAACAATCTAGTGCAAATATTCTTAACATAAAAGTATTTTTTTTTTCTGGGTAGATGCCCAATGATGGGATTACAGGATCAAATGAGAGGTCTACTTTGAGTTCTTTGAGGATTCCCTATACTCTCTTCCAAAGAGTTTGTATGAGTTTGCAGTCCCATCAACTGTGTAAAGGTTTTCCCTCCTCTCTCCACATCTGTGCTAGCATTTGCAACTTTGACACTTTGTGCTGTGGGCTAATCTTATTGGAGTTAGGTAACATCTCAGGGTGGTTTTGATTTGCATTTCTCTAATGATCAGAGATGCTAAGCATTTTTTTATATGTTTGTTAGCCATCTGTCTGTCTTCCTCAGAGAAGGTTCTGTTCATGCCTCTTGTCTGGTGATAGATGGGTTTGTTAGCTCTTTTTTGTTGATTAATTTGAATTCTCTACAGATTCTAGTTATCAAATCTTTGTCAGATTCATAACATGCAATTATCTTTTTCCGTTCTTAAGGTTGTCTGGTTGCTTTGATTATTGTGTCCTTAGCTGTGCAGAAACTTTTCAGTTTAATTAAGTCCCATTTGTTTATTTTTGTTGTAATTACCACTGAAGTCTTCTTCGTAAAATCTTTACCCAGGCAATCATCATCAAGAGTTTTTCCTATAGTCTCTTCTAGGATTTTTATTGTTTCATGCCTTAGATTTAAATCTTTTATCCATATTGAGTAAATTTTTATAAGTGGTAAAAGGTTCAGATCCAGTTTCAGTCTTTCACATGTGGTTATCCAGTTCTCCCAGAACCATTTATTGAATAGGGATTCTCTTCCCCAATGTATGCTTTTATTTTATTTACCAAAGATCAGATCACCTTAAGGGTCTGGTTTCATCTCTTGGGTTTTTATTCAGTTCCAAATGTCTATGTCTCTATTTTCATGCCAATGCCATGTTGTTTTGATCACCATGGATTTTTTATATAGCCTAAAGTCTTGTAGAGTGATGCCTCTGGCTTTGTTTTTATTAGTAAGAATTGCCTTGGCTATATGGGTTATTTTCTGGTTCCACACAAAATGAAGAACTATATTTTCCAGTTCTTCAAAGTATGATGTTGACAATTTAATGGATATTTCACTGAATCTGTAGTTTTCTTTGGAAAGTATAGACATTCTAGCAATGTTGATTATCTCAGACATGAGCATGGCATGCTCTTCATTTTGTTAATATCTTCTGCTATTTCTTTTTCTAGGGTTTCGTAATTCTCTGTGTAGAGTTTTTTTTTTTTACCTCTTTTGTTAGGTATATTCCTAGGTATTTCATTTTCTTTGAGGCTATTGTGAAGGGAATTATATCATTGATTAGCTTCTCAACTTGGCTGTTGGCATATACAAAAGCTAGTGACTTGTGACCATTGATTTTATACCCTCAGACATTGCTGTATTTCTTGATCACTTCCAGGAATCTTGTGATTGAATCTCTGGGTTTCTCTAAGTATAAAATCATATCGTTGGTAAAAAGTGAGAGTTTGACCTTTTCTGCCCCCATTTGGATGCTGTTTATATTCTTCTCTTGTCTGATTTCATTGGCTAGAATTTCCAGCGCTACGCTGAATAATACTGAGGATAGAGGACATTCTTGTCTGGTTTTAGTTCTAAGTGGCAAGACTTTTGGTTTTACTCCATTCAGTATGATACTGGCTGTGTGTTTGTCATAGATGACTTCAGTCAACTTAAGAAATATACCATTTATGCCCATATTCATAAATAGTCTTGTTAGAAAAAGGTGCTGAATTTTATCAATGCTTTTTCTATATCTCTTGAGGGGATTGTGGTCGTTGCTTTTGCTTCTATTGATGTGATGAATAACATTTATGGATTTGTGTATGTTAAACCAGCCTTGTATCCCTGGCATGAAGCCTACTTGATCATGATGTAAAATGTTTTTTAATGCACAGCTATAAACTGTTGGGTCAGATTTTACTGAGTATTTTTCAACTATATTCATTAATAAAATTGGTCTGTAGTTCTCCTTTTTGGTTAGATCCTTTTCTACTTTTGGAATAAAGGTGATTTTTGCTTCATAGAACATGTTGGGGAAGATTCCTTCCTTCTCAGTATTTTAGCATAGGTCCTACCCTACAGGCACAAGCTCATTGTTTGAAGAGGTGATAGAATTCTGGTGTGAAGCTGTCTGGTCTGGGGTATTTTTTATTTTTTTTAGAAGATTTTTTTACTGTTTCTTTGATGTCAGTGCTTGACATTGGTCTGTTCAAGAAATCTATTTCTTGGTTAAGTCTATATAGTTAAATTTCTGGCCATAGAGTTTCTTGTAGTATCAGAGATAATCTATTGTATTTCTGTGATATTTTTTGTTATTTCCCCATTTTCATTTTTGACTGAGGTTAGTACAAATTTTGCTTTTCTGTTACTAGTTAATCTGGCTAAGGATTTATCGATTTTATTTACTATTTTTAAGAACCAATTTTTTTTTTTGTTCATTAATTTTCTGAATGATTCCTTTTTTTTCAATTACCTTCATTTGTGGTTTAATTTTGGTTATTTCTTTTCTTCTGCTGAGTTGAGATTAGATTGTTCTTCCTTTTCCATTTCCTTAAGAGCCATTAGGATGTTGCTGTGCTGTCTGTCTGCTTTGGGAATGTAGACATCTAATGCAATAAATTTCCCTCTTAAAACTGCTTTTGTAGTATCCCACAGGTTTTGGTAACTTGTAGGTTCAGTGTTACCTTCAAGGAATTTAACTATTTACACTTTTATCTCTTTCTTGACCAAACTATCCTTCAGCATAAGTTTGTTTAGTTTCCATGCCTTTGTATGGGGATGAAAATTTTTTTTAGAGTTAAGGATCACCTTTATTCCCTAGTGGTCTTGGAAGATTCAGGGTGTAATTTTTACTCTCTTAATTTTGTTGAGGTTTGATATGTATCCTAGGATCTAAGGGCTGATGAGAAGAATATATATTCCTTAGGTTTGGGATGGTGGTTTTTTTTATGTCTAGTAAGCCCATTTGTTCTAGGGTCACTTTTAAGTCCCTTATATCTTTGTTTAATTTCTGTTTAGAGGATCTTTCCAGTTCTGTAAGAGGGGTGTTAAAATCTTCAACTATTATGGTGTTATGTGGTATCATATTGCTCAGATTAATTAGGGTCTTTTATAAATCTGGGAGCATTTAAGTTCAGTGCATAAATATTTATAATTGAAATATCTTCTTGTTGTATTGTTCCCTTGACCAATATTAAGTGTTCAACTTTGTCTTTTTTGACTTTGTTTCTTTAAACCCACTTGTATCTCAAATAAGATTGCAACCTCTTCTTTCTTATGATTTCCATTCACCTGAAATACTGTTTTCTATCTCTTTAGCCTGAGTCTTAATTTTCCTTCAAGGTTAGGTGTGTTTCCTGGATGGCTTGTGTTTTTTTATTCAGTAGGCCAGCCTGTGCCTCTTCAGTGAAGAATTCAAGCCATTAACATTTATTGAGAAAATTGATAAGTGTGGTGGAGTTCTATTCATCTTATTTTGTAAAAATCTGTTGTTTAGTTTTGCCCTTTGTGCCATTCTGGAGGTAGGTTTTGCCCTTTAGTTTCTGGGTGTTTATTTTGTTGGGGGAGCCATCATGATTGTCAGTACAAAGAATAGGTCTAAGTATTTCCTATAGAGGTGGTCTAGTTGTGGCTAATTGCCTTAATGTTTTCATATCAATAAGACATTTGTTTTTTTTCTATCAATTTTGAAGCTTAGTTTAGCAGGATTCAGAATTATGAACTACAACTTTTTTTGTTTAAGAAGATTAAAGGTAGGTTACCATTCTCATCTGGATTAAAAAGTTTCAACTGTAAAAACTCTGATGTCACCCTGATGGATCTGCTTTTGTAGATCATTTGGTGCTTTCTCTTGGCTGCTTGCAAAATTTTCTCTTTCATCTTGACTTTGGACAGGTTCATTATAATATGTTTTGGAGATGCTCAATTTGTGTTCAGACAACCTGGGGTTCAATATTCTTCTAAAAGGAATGCTTCCTAATCTTCAGTAAAAACTTGTAAAATTTTCATTTCTGATATCGTTCAGTAGGGCTACTAATCCTTCTCAATGTTCTTCTTTCCCTTCAAGGATTCCCTAGAATTCATATGTTTCAATGCTTCATGAAGTCTCACAATTCTCTGAGTGAATGTTCTGCTTTCTCTCTCTTCCTTTCCGCCTCTTTTTAACTACCTGGGTTAGCTCAAGAGCTTTATTATCTAGTTCTGAGATTCTTTCTTCTTCATGGCCTACTCTGTTATTAATACTTTCTATCTATCTCTATCCTGACTGATTCCTTCAATTCTTTAAGTTTTACCATATACTTTCTATATTCTTCATATTTTCAGTCATTCTTTGGTTCTGTTTTTCTACTTTCTCATTAATTTCCTTTATTTCCTTTGCCATCCATATTTTAAATTCCCTTTCTGTCATTTCCATTAATTCTTAGTTGGTGGGATCCTCCACGGCAGCTGCCTCATAGTCCCTTGCAGGGTTGTTCCATTTTGTTTTTTCATATTGCCAGAATTTTTCTATTGTTTCCTCCCCATGTGTGTTTTCTTCTTATTCAGCTCTTTCCCCTATTTTCTCTTTCACTACCTCCTTTGCTTTAAGTTACCTGTCTCAGAGAATAGGCATTAAAGTGGCCTTTTGATATAAGGTCATAAGGAAGAGAAGTGCAAATAGTGACAAGGGAGAAGAAAAGAAAAAGAAAAAAAAAGAAGGGGGTGTGAAAGAAGCAAGAGAAACTGCAAAAATAATTTCATTCAGCAGGGTTCTATGAATACCCTAGAAATCTAGGACTTTGGAAGGGTCAGGTTGTGTGGGTCCCTTGAAGTCAGGAACTCTTTATCTGCCTGGACTAAAGCAAGACCCCATCTGTGCCAAATATGGAAAGAGAAAAACAAGGAAACCTTTTTCCCTTCACAATGAAAAATTCAGCAGTATGTCTCAGTGGGGACCTTCTAGTACCGTCTTTCTAAATGTCAAAGCCAGAAGGACACTGTAGACTTGTGACCTCCTTCAGCCAGGCTAATGCCATGAACCCCACAATGCCAGACCAATATTGTGACCTCCCAGTACTAAGAGAAAAGAAAAAAACTGAAAATATATAAAGAAAATTAAAGCTACAATTATATAAGATAAATGAAAATATGGCATATCTTAGTTTTTGTATGGGAAATTTATGTGGGAAATATAAGAAAAGTAGAAAAATATCTACCACAAGAGAGAAAGATGGAAAGAAATAAAAATGAAAGGGAGAATAAAAAGGGCTGAAAAATTAACAAAAATATAGAATCCCATGCTATTGAAGAAAATAAAAATTAAACAAATAAAAATACACCCAATCAAAAAGAAAATAAAAGCAAAGGTATATATACATATAAATATTTTATTGTTGTATATATCTTTGTATATTATATTATGTGTGTGTGTGTGTGTGTGTGTGTGTGTGTGTGTGTACAAACATAACTGTATGTAACTATATATATATCTGTGTGTGTGTATATAATATAGTGCCTGGAGACCAGGTGGAGCTCTTGTGTTAGGAGATGGATGATGTTTTGCTGTGAAAAATTAGGGTCAGAGGCTACTCTCTAGTTGCAGAGGAGGAGTTAGGTCCTATCTTCCTGACTTAATTGCCCTCAATCAGGGCTTGGTTGCTTCATCAGCATTTAGTTCCCACAGAATTGGGGTCCTAAAGCTTTCCCCATGTTTCTTAGGAGGCATGTTACACAGTGTCCCCTACCAACAATTCCCTGAGCTACTCAGCTCACCCTGGGGGTGGATGCCAAAGCTTAACACGTGGCTCAGAACCCACTGTGCACTAGAACCCTGTGGACAATTTCTACCACACAGCCTTCTCACAATGGCAGAACACAGCTAGCAACCAAGCTGATGAGAGATCCACTCCACCCAGTGTTCAGTCCAGGCCTTTGGACACTGTTTGAGTCCTCTCACTCATGTAAGCTCTACATGAGTGCTCTAATGTGCTGATTAGCTTCAAATCAAAAAACTGCAGGACAGTCCTTTCTTGTCCACAGTCTGGCCATGGGAAGGCTAACCAGCTTGTCCCTGCCCATTCCCAAGCACTCACCTTCTGTGGTAGTTTTTCTCACCTCCAGACCTCCTTGCTGGCTCCTGTAACCCATCACTACTTCACTGTGGTCCTAGAGTGAACTCCTTAGGTGGGTTTCCTTAATCAGAGGTGACTGGAGTTTTCTTTCTTCTGCCTCGCTGCAAGTGGCTAGTAAAGGGATGTTTCTCTTCTACCATCTTGCTACACCCCTCCTACTTTCAAATTTAAGTGCTTTCTCATGAACAATAGGAACTATCAAATGAGCTAGTTAGAATTATATGTTTAAGTTCCCAATTACATTTGCTATAAAAAAACATTATAAATGATTACTTTTATATGCTGAGTTGCAATGTTTTTTTTTTGGGGGGGGGGGAGATATCAAGAAACAATGTGATTAATGCCATAGAAATATGATTTAGGCAAAAGCTAATGTGTTAGTCAAAATATACTCTTTATTATTTGATTAGGTGACAGTTTATTATGAGCAACTCTTAGTGCTTGCTGATAATGATAGTTTTGTAGGGAAAATGGTCCTGTTCAAAATGTTAGAACTATATGTGTCAGTGCTTGATAAGGGTAATAGTTTTCTAGGGGAAGCATTCTGGTAAAAATGTTAGAAGTATAGAAGAATCTCCTTGTGTTTCTGCAAGGTTAGTAACAGAATCTCATTTCTTTAACCATGTGAGCTGGACAATAAGTAGAAACTTGTTTTTGACTTCCACCTTAACTGTAAGTGAAAAATATGTTGTTTTACCTCTTTTGTGTGGAAGTTTTTAGATTGTTAAAATTTCTGAATTATCAATTAACCAGGATTGATTGTATTGTCCAAATCTCAAAGTTAAATAAATTAATAATCTAAATACTTCCATGCAAAGGAGGGAACACAACATATTTTTCACTTGCATATGAAAATGAAGGCAAAAACAATTTTCCATTATTATGATAAGTTTCATAATTAAATATTAGTGAGATAAGCTATTATCTTACTATAGCACATTTGCAAAAACTTATTATTAGACATCTTTGGATTTAATATTCACATAAATTATAGAATTTACCTGAATTTTTCCACTGTTTTCATGAGTCACTTTTCTGTTCCTGGATTCAATCCAGGTTACTATATTGCATTTATGAGCATAATTGTAATGCCTTCTTGGTCTCCTCCAATTGAGACAGTTGTCAGTCTTGCTTTTACCTTTGGGTTTTTTTTTGTTTGTTTGTTTGCTTTTTCTGTCCCGAATAATTTTGAAAAGTTTTTATTTAGGGAAAGTATCCTATAGAAAGTTCCTTATTTTTATTTCATCTGCTATTTCATGAGTGGGGTTATGTGGTAGAGTAATTTGATTTTCTTTTTTTGATCAAGAGAAATCCATGGATAGAGAAAAAAAGAATGGCTCCAGAGTCCATTTCTTTCATTAGAAGGCAATTTGAATTTAATTATAACTTGTCACTATAAATTGTTGGATCTGGATAGTAATAAAAAATTGATGATGATGTTTGAAAATACAGTGTCATTTGTTTCATTTTGGCTGCAAGCTAAAAATAAATATCATGAGACCTCTTGCAAATCTGGTTTATCTATTATGAATTATTTTAAAGCAAAACATAGAAACATTTTACATGTACATTATCCCCTATGAGGAGCATTTTTGCTAATCTATTTCTAACTATGTAAGTTAATAAACAAGAAGCAAGCTCACTTGTTACATAAAAAACTTCAAATTTTACTGATATACATTGATATTCAAAGTGTTTAAAAGAGAATAAGAGTATTTTACTAACCACCATTTTCAGAATGTCAAAAAGATGCTAATGTAATAGTAATTCTATATATTGATTACTTCATGCAATATTTTAAAGTAGATGTATATTATTTAAAATTATTTTCTTTTAACTATTCTGATTATGTTTATTAAAGTGTAATTATATGTCTATTGAAAATGATAAAAATTGTGCTTCTATTTTGCAAGTCTTTGGATTTTACCATTTATTTATCTTAATTGATTAATACTTTATTTTATAAAAGTATTTGGAAAAGAATGATTCTTTACTACAAGTTGATTGACACACTGCTCTTGACTTTACCACATCTAATGCTTCCTTGATTTTTATATCTACTAGTTCTTGTTTCACTTCTACTTTAATAAAAATACTTGAATTCTACTTTAAAGAAAGTTGTATTTTAAGCTTTCTCTTTAAATTTCTAAAACACTTTAATTTTAAGGAATTTTTAAAGACTTTCATAAAATAAGTTTCTTATGAAGTAAACTCATGAGCTTCTTTTTTACTTAAAAAAAATCTTAGCATTAGATATTTTAAAAAATTGGTTTCCAGACTTATTTTGAGTGGAAAGGTTTTTAACTTTTTTTTTTGCTTTTTGTCTTCTATTTTTATTTCTATTGTTTACTTGTATTCTGTGCTGATATTCTCTGGTTTTGAGTTTTATCATTGTAAATACCCACCTTGCCAGACCTCTGGTCCAGAATTGCATTCTATAAAAGTGTCTGAGATCTTTTATCATCATGAATGATAGGATTGTAATTATAGTGTTTTCCAACAAATAGGCAACTTGCTGCGATACCTGGATAATCAATGCTTTCTTATTTATTTGCTTCTCCACCCTCCTGCAATCCACAGAAAATCATGTCTAGTGAAATTTGAGGTCCTGGCTTTAAAAGAAAAATTTGGTTCTGGTTTTCCAGCTCCATAGTCTCCCACCAATCCAGATAATTTTTGATCTTTATTTCACAGGAGCCAAGACCTGGCCCAAAATGTTTCCTATTGTATGAGAAGCCAAATTGTCCTCTACCTTCACTTTTGCTTATTATTTTAGGGTTTTCTTCTACTATGGACATTGGAAATGTTTTCTGCCTGAATTTGCTACTCTGCATTTGTAGTCACTATGACAAAAACAACAAAAATTTAAACCAAACTGTGAACTTATAGATCATTTTGTGAAGAAACTCAATTTTTCTCACCTCAAAAATTTTATTAGGAAAGTAAGATTGCAACTTTATCAGGATACCATTTATATATTTTTAGTGTTTCCTTAGTCATACAGACATCATCACTGGTGGTACCTAATTCGAAATTACTGTTATTTGGTCTGTGGTGATAACTTTAAATAGAAAACATTATTACTGCAAACACTGACATTTAAATGAAACAAAGTTTGACATCAAATTCTGTATTTTTATATTCTTCTACTTTAAATAACTAAGATAATACAATATGACAAAAAAAACCCAAAACATGGCATCATAGAAATCTAGTAAGTGCAATTTCTCTTAGTCATATCAGAAAAGAGCAAAATATATATGAGTTTTTCTTGTTCTATTTTGAGGCAATTAATTTGGACTAGGCATAATCTACTTAGCAGCTAAGACTTAATTGACTTTACAAATACATTAACATATTTAGACTATATAATTTTATAGCACATAAAATTATGGTTGTGTATTCTTGTTGAATTTCTCCCTTTATCATTATATATCAACTATCTTTGTCTTTCATTACTATTGATTTAAACTCATTTTTTAAAATAGAAGAATGGCTACACTTGCTTTCTTTTGGTTACCATTTGCATGAAGTATTTTTTTCTATCACTTAACCTTGGTTTTGTAAGAGTCCTGTAGGTTAGGTGTTTCCTGGAGACAGCATCATTCATCCAACTTGTGTCTCTTGAGTGGAGAATTTAAATCATTCATATTGACTGATAGGATTGAGATGTGGGATGCTGGTCTGTTTATCCAGTTGGGTAGCACTTTGTTGTTTTGTTTTATCACTTGTACTATTATTTCATATGAGCTCTGACATTTAGCTTTTGGATAGTTTTACATTGGTGGGTGACCATTGCACTGATCCATGTATAATGCAGTACTAAGTATACCCTGCAGGGCAAGTATGATCTTGATAGATTCTCTCGGTGTTTAAGAGCCCCCAAAGGTCTTTATTTCTCCTTTATTTATGAAACTTAGTTTTGCAGGCTATAAAATTCTAGGCTGTCCACTGTTCTGTTTAAGAAGACCGAAGATGGCAGTGCTATCCCTGTGGCTTGTAAGGTCTCCCTCAATAAATCTACAGTTAGCTTGAAGGATTTTCCTTTATAAATTATTTGGCATTTCTTCCTTATGGCCCACAGAAGTTTCTCCTTCATGTTGACTTTGGCCAGTTTGATGACTATAGGTCTTGTGATTGCCTCAACTAGGTTTCCCAGCCATTGTGAATTTTCTTCTTTGCCTTCAAGGATGCCTAGGATTCTTATATTAAACCTTTTTTAATAATCCTATAGTTCTTGTAGGCTTTTTAAAATTTCTCAATTTTCTATTTATTTTTTAAAATTGCAGGTTAATTGGACAGTACAAACAACTAGGTTACAATATTTGCATGTGCTAAGTAGAGTCCCTCTTGTAGGACCCAAAAGGTGTGGCAATACACTTACATTGTGTCCATTAAGTGGGAACACACCAATCTCTTCCCTTCTACCCTCTCACTCATTCTTCTTCCCTCTAACTTATTTATTCATTATTTTTGACTAAATTAATTTGAAAGTGTTGTCCTTAAGTTCTGATATTATTTTTTCTGCCTGTCTAGTCTATTCTTAAAACTTTTCACTGTGTTTTGTATTTCCTTAAGTAAATTTTTCATTTCCAGAAGTTCTATTTGATTTTTAAAATGTCTATCTCTTTAGTGATTTTTTTTTTTTAAAGTCATTTCCTGAATTGTTTTTCTAGCTTCTTCGAGTTGGTTTTCCAATTTCTCTTGAATTTCATTGAGTTTCCTTACAGTCATATTTGGAATTTTTTATTTGTCATTTTGACATTTTCACTTTGGTTGTTATCCATTGCTAGGGAGCTGGTGTTCCCCTTTGGGGGTGCCTTTTGCTCTGCTCTTTCATACAACCAGAGTTCTTTCACAGATTACTTCTCATCTGGTGAATCTGTTGCTTTTATTTTTGGATTTCCATTTGTTTAGATGGGGCTTTCTTTCTTCACCTCATATGTACAGGTGTATTTATAGCATATATTGGGTAAGAAACTTTGGTTTTACTTGTGGGTGCTTTGATGGTGACCTAGGTTCTGGGTGGAAGCCTTGGTTATAGATATCCTCAGTGCTGTGTTTTTTCAGTTGCTAGTTTTTTGTAGGCTCTAGCAGTGGTGAACTATGTATGTGGGAAGATATTCCATCTCACTTTGATAAAAAAAAGGATGGAGCTCTTTGAATTTCTTTCTCCTTCCATAGCCCTATGGACTTCCTGGCCACATGAGGTATATTGGCATTCCCAGTTTAATCTCTGAGATAGTAGGTAGCACTTATGGGTGAGAATTGATCATACCCTGTAAGACTGAGTGAATAAATGCTCTGTAAAGGGTCATACAAATTGTCCTTCCTGTAGATAGGTGGCACTTGCTGGAAAGAACAAGCTGTAGTGTTGTTTTTGAGACCTGTGAACAGCTCTAGCTTCTCAGGCAGAGCACTCAAATGCGCCAGGTGGTGGGTGAGGTCCTGGACTTCCAGTTGAGTCTGTATTCTCTGTCACAATGGAACTTGGTGAGGGTATTGTTGGGCAGGGCTGGGTTGGTGAGTTTGTCCCCAGGCTCCATTAACAGTTAACTACTTTCACACAGCTCCTCCTCACAGCTTCTGGGGAAAGTCCCTGGGGAGAGGCTGCTGTAGCCCCAACCAGCTTGAAAGTCTGCTTTAAAAATGAGGCCATCTGAGATTCATAACCTGGCTTTCCAGCTCTCAAATCATTCTCCCAGCTCACTTGTCTTACCTGGTAGTGTATGACTCCATGAAAATTTTAAAATTAGCTAGGTGTGGTGATATACTTAATAGTCCCAGCTACTTGGAGGCTGAGATTAGAAGATTGCTTGAGCTCAGGAGTTCCAGGATTCAGTGAGCTATGATCTGGCTGCTGTACTCCAACCAACCTGGGCAGCAGAGCCAGACCCTGCCTCTAAAAATCTATATATTTTGTACTGTAATGTAGTGAGGTTTAGCTGATTAGACAATGGATCTGTATAGTCTGTATTAGCTCCAAAATGTCATATAAATGGAAACACTGACTTTCTTTGGTTATCTTTTCTAGGATGAGAGGATTTTCATTGCCTTTTTTCATGCACTATGCAAAAGGTAAAAATTAGCCTTACAAACTCTTTCATTAATTATAACACTTTACCTAAATATTTTCTCTAGAACTATTTTATACTCTGCACACCAAATAGTTCTAACTCTTCAGGCTTCTTCTTGAGCCATGTTTTCATTGACTTCCTTTCATTCCCATTCTGTACTGAACCTCTGCACAGATATTTTCCTTATTGTGCATTGGTCCAATATTACCTGTGAGATGTTAGCTCAATACAACTAGAGTATTTTCTAGTATGTACCCTGTGGTGATTTGAAGACATTTTTAGAATTCTTTAGCACCATTCCATCCAAGTAGATAGTTCAATTGCCTCGCTTTGAATATTGACCAAACTTATCGTAAAAAACTAGAACAGATCTGAGAGTTTACTTTCAAGTTGATGAGTTAGCCTCCCACAGTTTTAGGGATGCTTGGACACTCTTGGGTCAGAAAATAACTTCTCAAAATAATAGTGATAGGAAGAAGATCAGCAATTTTTTGACTCCTAACATCCTGAGTTCTAATTCCTCCAAGGAAGCACAATGAAGGACAAGTGACAGCTGCCCTGGCCAGAGGGAATCCTTATCTTTTATTATATTGTGTAATAAGCATGGTTGCCCATTTCTCTGGAGGGTCCACTGTATCTTTCAATGCTGTTGACAGAATAAGCATCCTTTAAAAGATAGC
The DNA here is from genome assembly GCA_963574355.1 of Loris lydekkerianus. Lineage (NCBI taxonomy): Eukaryota > Metazoa > Chordata > Mammalia > Primates > Lorisidae > Loris > Loris lydekkerianus. The sequence goes on from CAUYPK010014440.1 coordinate 30,755, forward strand.
CTGGACCAAAGGCAGCGCCTCTTGCCACAAGATATAAAGAAACACAAGAGACATGTGGAGAAGCCTCTCCTAACACCCCTGAAAATAATCATGGGTGACTTTTGAGGCTATATGTACTTTTCACAGTAGAAGTGGGGCGTCCCAGCTGAATCCAGCATCAACTATTAGAAATATGAGCAAGGTTGTTTTCAGCAGATTCCAGTTTTCAGGCTTTAAACTATTCTAGTTAACAGGTAGGACATAAAGAATTCCAATCAAGCTGTGCTTAAATTGAAGATTTACAATAAACTAAATGTTGTCATTTAAGCTATTAAGTCTTGGGTAAGTTTGCTATGCAGCAAAAGATAACCAGAACAGACTCTTTACCTTAGTTCAGCTTTGTAAAAGTAGACCTAAATTTATCCCAATCATGAGAGTAGAATACTTACTCCAAAAGTTCCGAATAAATTAGGTTTTATTGTAATTGCATGTGCACATGTCCACACACACACACACACACACACACATTAGAGATGAAATTGTAACTGTGATGAAGAAAATACATTAATGTAAATACTTAAAAGGATTGTGGTGAGATTTTTTACTTTAGCCTCTCCCCATATGATCTCTCCTCTAAAGAATGAAAAGTAATGTATATGAGAGCATTAAGTTATATGAGATTGGACAATTAACTTTGCAAACTCATCCTAGAAAACATGCTACATACCTCATTGCTGAATACCCCCACAGACACCTTCAAAGTACTCCCTTTAACCATCTGGTGACCATAAAGATAGTTAGCAATGAAGTATGTAGCACTTTTTCTAGGAAGAATATGCAAACTTAATTGTCTGACCTTTGTACCTATTTCACCTTAGTTTCCCAAGTCTTTCTTTGTGCTCCTATCTTAATAATATTTAATCCTTGTTCCCTGAAAGCAGTCAGCTTTAATGTTATTATTTAATTAGCTTTTCTTAGTTAAGAGGTAGATATAAATTTGTTTGCCTTCTTGTCTATAAATCAACTTGATCTAGGCATTGCTGACTCTCTAAACTTTGTATCAGAGAATTGGTTGGCTATGAAACTCTACCAAGTATAAACACATATGCAGAACATACAGAATATCTCTTTATGCTGCCTCATAGTTATTAGTGGAACATAATTACCCTAATGGTCACTCTACCTTTTTTCCTTGAGGGCTAAGTTATCCTGCTTCAGCAGTAGATACTTTGGGAGGTTTTAATTTATTATAATTCCAAATATTATACTTTGCAACCATAAAATTAATCTCTGGTACTTTTCTGTCTTCAAGTTCTGCTATCTCTATAATATTCCAAGAAATTTATTAAACCATGATCAAAGGCTAGTATTATATTCCCTAAGCATATTTTCAATTCTTGGTAGAATATGACCTAAGCCAATAATTTTGAAAGCTGCTATTGCATTTTAGCCCAAACTATAGATGATTCAATTGGAAAAGTTACCCGTAAGCACATCAAAGTTTACTGAGACACAGCCATATCTATTCATTTATGTATTCTATTCAATTATAGCTGCTTTTGTGCTATAATTGCAGAATTGGGTCAACATGAACAGGCCATATGGCTGACAAAGCATAAAAATAAAGTTTCCCAATTACTATCTTATATTGATGTTAGACTTATTAGGGTGTGTTTTTCATTTTTTTTTATCTCTGTGTTCTTCTGTATGAGTACTTTCTACTGGCCTATGTTTCAGTACATTAATCCTCTAATCCTCTTTCCTGCTGCATCTAATCTGCTGTTAAAGCCATCTATTGAGTCTTAAAATGCAATTATTGTATTTTTCATATCTAGAATTTCTATGTAATTGTTCTATGGATTTTGATTTCTTATAAAAATCTCCTTTTGTATTTATATGTTGAACATATTAATTGCAGTTATTTTAAAGTTCATTATTTGCAAGCCCATATTTGGATCACCTGAGGGACTATTTGTACCTCCTGTTTTTTCTCTTAGCTTTTCTTTATTTCACTTTTACACATAGGAAGTTCTCATTGTATGCCAGATATAGTGATTGAAAGATATTCTTAAGGTCTGGCTTTAAATTATCTCCACTGACAGAAGAGATTCTTTCTCACAGGAAGTTAGAGTAAGAAAGATTACCTTAATCCAAACTAGTCTTGAATTGACTGGAAATTGGTTTTCAAGCTTTCATTAAGGTTGGTCCATTCCCAGGGTATTCTTATTTTCAGTATAGTTCTTCCAATATCCTACTTAGAGGCTTGGGGTATTTATTAGTACCCTTCCTCCTGTAACCTGAAGTTCCCAGTAGTTCTGCTCAGCTTCTCAGTCTCTGCCACTTTTGGATGAACTTCTCGGTATATCCAGCTACTTATAAATTACCACAGAATAAAAAGCAACTAAGGTTAAATCTCTCCAAAAAGCATCCCTTCACTCCAGGATCCTTGCCTCCTCATGTCATAGCTGACTTACTAGCTTTCTGGTAGTTTCCAGAAAGTTTTTTCATTTTTGTGTAAATAATATTTTAGATAGCTTTTCTAGTCACTCTTGTAAGGGTAGGGAGGCATGATCTGCCACAAAATTCTCAACCGTTGCCCTCAATAAGCAACTCTTACTCTATTTAATAAGTTATTTTTTTCTGTGTCTTATTTCAGTGGATTTAGAATCTTAGATTTTTGTCTCTGGCCACCTGCACTGGAAAAAAATTATACCAGTATCTGTTTATTCACCATGATTTTGTTTTGTGTTGGTTGCCTATGGGGGACACCTGCTTTGGAAGGATGCCACAACTCACAGTTTGTTGATTTAGTTTAGCCTGTCAGGAATCCCTCTCACATTGAATTTGTTTGTTTTGGCTGCCTGCTCCACTGCCTGTCTTTTCTATGCCAAATTAGGGTTTTTTTTGTTAGACTATTTCTGAGATTTCCTACATTTATTTTCTCAACATCATCTTCTTCATATCCAGAGGAATTGTGAGTGAGTTACATGTGCCTGCTTTTTATACTTAACCACACACCCTATGTTATGAAGAAATTCTTCAAAGTGTATGACATAACATAACATTTTTCTTATCTCTGTTGCTAGTTTAGCTTTCTCTTTGGTAACTGACAGATCTTTGCTCAAATGTTACCTCCGAAGTAGGGCTGTCTATCTAACCACCTCATTTAAAATAGCAAGCACTCCCACAGACAACTAGTCCCCTACCCTGGTTAGTACAACCTCTATTTTCTCTGACATGTTATATCTTTTACTCACTCAGTTATTGTCTGTCTACCTCTTCCCAACCACATTGTATCTTCTAGTATCTAGAAGATTGTCAGGCATATAGTAGATGCTTATTAAATATTTACTTATTGAATGAAAGGTAACAACTAAAACTAAAAAAAAAAAATCAATTGAATATGTTTCAAACTGCAAGAGAAAAAAATTCAATGACAAGAAACTTTAACTGTTTTCAAGAGTCACTGTCCTTCATTGTCTGATGTTCAGTGTCTTAAAAACTGTTGTTTTATATGTCTTGTCTATTTTTATGATGGGAGAGTACATTAATTTTCTGTTACTTCATTTTGGCTGGAAGAAAATTTCTGGCTTTATCTTTGTTTGCTATCTGTGTCTCTCCAAAAGAATATGAGCTCCATGAGAATCGAGAATTTTTCTGTTTGGTTTAATGCTGATTCTCTAGGACCTGAAACAGTGTCCACATGTAGCAGAGACCTCATAAGTATTTATCAGATGAATGAATTAAACAAATAGTTCTTATCATTCCACTTCTCAAAAATTAATTATAGTTAATATACAGCATATTTCCAATTTTGTCCTAAATATGGCATTTTTAAGGCTTTTCTAGGGTCTTATTCGTCTATAAAAATCTGTCACAATGACTTGTTTCTTATACATATAGTCTTTGTAACATATTTTATATAATTTATGCTTTTCTGACCACTGGGAAGATTTTTCTTTGCTGCAACCCAGAGCATATGATAAATATATGTTCTGAATCTAATTTGCACTTGACTACATTAATCTTATATGACAGCAATGATTTTAATATTATAACCCTCTTTCTCCTGGGCTAGGTGATTAGAAAGGAAATTAAGATGACTTTATTCCCATCATCTTACTAGGGCTTACAATGAGCAAGATATGCCAATATCTTAGAGTCTTCACGTACTATCTTTGCATGGAGAGATATGTGTTGAAAATATAATATATCTAGGATGAGAGAGAAAGAAATTTGTTACTCTGGTCCTATTAATTAAAAAAATAGATTATATCCCTTAGCTATTGGCTACACTTTTTATATAGGTAAACATAAAATATAAAGTGTAAGAAACAATCACCTCATTTGCAAAGTCCATAAGGCTTGGTGGAAATCTTTTGATTTAAAAACCTTAGTAGCATGATTTCAGCATGTCCGTGGAAGTCTATTGAGATAGCATTATTAATTTTGCTTCTCTGCTGCTGTGGTAGATAAATTAAATGGCTCTCCAATTGTCAAGGGTTAAGCATTATTGCTAGAAACAATACAAAAGGAAACCTAAGAATCAGGAACTCTTCAACACACATTAATTTTGCAGATAATTTCCACTTGAATGCTGATTTTAAGGAAAAATAATCTTAATAATTTGTTAAATCAATTCTTACTCACATATAATCCAATTATTATGTTTGGGGAACGGTTCTCCTTGACCCAGGGGAATGTAAAGTATAAAATGGATTAGATTACTTAACATAAGAACTTCCTGCTTAGAGTATCAGGCATGTGCTTTGGGGTTTCAGAGTCACAAAGCTTGTCAAGATACTTTGTACTCAGGTCTGGGACCTCTTTAAATGCATAACTAGTCTCTATTTTCAGACATATTGCTCATTAGTTTTTCTTCAGATACAATCTTAGTATTCATTCCTTCTTTGAGTATTGAGTTCTGCGATGGTGACACTAATTATGAAATGGCTGACCTTAATTGTCTTCTGCATGTTGTCTTGGCCAGAATACTAGCCAGATAACATAGGGGTCATTATTCTATAGTGGGGAGGGGAGGACTACGGACAGTTGGAAGGTAGGACTCTCATTCATTCTAGAGAAGACATAGCCTGCAAAAATTGACTGATATGAAAAATACACCTGCAAAGGACAGCATACATACATTCTGAAGGCTACTAGAGGGAGCTTAATTATGATCATATCACAACTTCTATGGTAGTATTGGCTATTTTCCCCTGCTTTAATGATTCATTTCCTTAGTATTCTGAGCTAGACGATGATGAGCTCTTAGGCATTTGATGATAATTTATTAACCAATTTTTACTTTCTAAATCATGTCTAGATAATTAAAACAATAAACTTTCTTTAAAAATGAAAAAACTTTAGAAATTATCTGGGTTTTTTCCACCTTATATGAGAATGAATTGCCAAAGGTCATAGAGCTTATATGACACATAGACTTTATTTAAGCATGTCATCCAATTTATCAGTATCTTCACTGTGTCTCTGTGTGGTGGTCAGAGAAATTGGCCAAATCCCCATTTTATTGAAGATAATGCTTATTTTCATATATTTCAATTTAACATTAGAAGAAAAGGAAAAAGTTAAAACCAGAGCTTGAAGCCAGAACTTTAGTTCTTCTTACAATATTCTTTGGCCACTGAGTGGTACCCAGAATGCAGAATGTTAATAAACAGTGGCCTTTCTTAGCTTCCTTCTATTTTACTAAACCATTATTTTCTTTTCCTTGAATGAAATGGGGCATGATAGCTCCACAAAATCTGTTGCTCTATTACTCCATCTTTCTTGTAACTCGTATCCACAAACTTTCTGTTATCAATATCAATCCCAATTATTGCCATCATCTTGTGTAAATTTAGTGTCTACCCAGATGAAGCTAATTTCACCTCTTATGTTCTTGGTCTTCCACCCCTTGACTTTTCAGCCTGTTCTCCTGCCCACATATTGCATATTAGTAAGCAATAGCAAATACTCCATCTTTACAATTTTAAACACCAACATCTCGGGAGAATGAAGCCTGGCAATGATAGACATGTTGGCAGGGCAAGATAATCAGCCTTGGCACGGGTCATGTTACCAATTTTGGACTCTTTCTTTACAGCAATAAAAAACCATTGAAATGTTTTAAGATGCAAAGTGACAAAATCAGATTTGCATTAAAAAAGAAATGCACTGGGCTCAGTGCCTGTAGCTCAGTGGCTAGGGCACCAGTCACATACACTGGGGATGGCAGGTTCAAATCTGACCCCAGGCCTGCCAAACAACAATGACAACTACAACAAAAAAATAGCCAGATATTGTGGCAGGCACCTGTAATCCCAGCTACTTGGGGGGAGGGGGGCTGAGGCAAGACTCAGCCCAAGTGTTTGAGGTTGATGGGAGCTGTGATGCCATAGCACTTTACAGAGGGTGACGTAGTAAGACTCTGTCTCAGAAAAAAAAAAAAAAAAGAAAGAAAGAAAGAAAGAAAGAAATGCACTGCTGTCTGGAAAACAAATGGGAGAGGGAAAAAAGTGGCTGCAGAAAGACAACTAGGGGATTATTACAAGAGTTGAAGAGGTGCAAGTGATTGGGATTAGGGTGATGACACTGGGAAGGGAGAAATTTTTATGTGCTAGAAGCAATAGCACATGGTTGTTGGTTGAATATAGAACTTGAGGGAAATAAAGCAGTTAATAAAGAAGAAAAGTGTTAGGGTTTGCAAAACTAGAGCTAGTTGTGAAAACATTAATTAAGATGGTGAACACTGAAAGAGGAGTAGGGCTAGGGTAGGGGTGAGGGCAAGATGGTAAAAATGGTAAAATTAGGATTTGATATGCTAATTTGTAGCAATTTGGAGAAATCTGAGTCTTGTAGGAAGCGAGATCAATGGGACTCGGGTTGAGGAGATAGGCCCTAGAGAAGGAGACTCATGGAAATAAGGCATCATGGACACCAAGAGCGGTAGTAGATCCTCCAAGTAAGCAGATATAGTTGAATGAGCCCAATTGCAAACTAAAAATCCATGAGATTTAGCAACATTGATGTCAGAGACGTTTTTAGTATGTTATTTCAGGAGCTTGATGGTAGAGTCCAGAATTAAGTGGGGTGAGAAAAGAGGATAATATGAGAAAATATAGGCAATAATTATAAATACTTCTTTTAAAGAAGTTGTATACCAACAGGGATGAGGAACTGACTGCACTGTGGTTTTTGTTGTTGTATATTTGTTTATGCAGGAAGTTGTGATTTCACCACTTATGACATTTGTTATTAGATATTTACCTAACTATCTGTGACGTTTTTTCATATCAGCACTATTGAATGAAAAGTTATAGACACTTTTCTTATAGGCAGTGATGAGTTGCCGTCTCTTTTCTAGGAAAAGCCCACGTTCTATTTTTGCCAAATGTTTTATCCAGAGAAGATGTTAAGAAGTGTTTGGTGAAGACCAAGGCATATATAATTGAAAATGTAGAGTAAATGATAATTCTATAAATCTATTTTTATCAAGCAATAACTTGCTTTTTTCTCATAGTACAGACACAAATATGATGAAAAGGCAATATAATTTATTGGTAGGTCAGATGGAGGGAGAACTGATAGTCAGATTTTCACTAGTTCAGATAGTGAACAAAAAGAATTCTTAGAGGCAGAATGTGAAATTATTCGTTCTGAGGAAGAGAGTAAAGAAGAAGATGATGATGACAGTGGAGAAGAAGAAATGCAGAATATGGAGCCCAAGAGATGAAGACCATACCCAGTTGTAAAAATAGAGCAGCCTACAGCTCGGACGATGGCACCATCAAGAATGACATGGCACTAACAGCTGATCAAGGATCAGAGGAGACAGCAATCAACTCATATTCCGAGGACTCAATCAGGAAGGAGTACAATAGGAATAGAACTGAAAATTCCATTGGATACTCTCCAACTATTTATTAGTAATGAGACTGTAGATGTAATCACTAAGTGTACAAACCAGAAATTACATCTAGTCAAAGAGTTATGTAAGGATGCATTCATCCAAAATTCTGGCAATTTCATAAAAGAAGAAATATTGGGACTTACTGGAATTCTTCTAAATTGCGTTGTGTACTGGCAAAGTAAAGACAATATTCAAGATCTTTTCAGTGAGGAGAATTCTCCAGTTTATGGTGCTGCATTTTCAAAACACTGAATGTGACTTCTACTGAAATGTCTACATTTTGATGATGCTGCACGTGAACCTTACAGACAGCATGATAGCTAGTTCAACAGCTTTGGAATATGGTTATAAATAAGCTCCCACTTTACTGCAATCCTCACGAGTCTGTCACTGTCAAAGAGGAATTGGTGTTTTTCCGTGGGAATTGTCTGATCAGACTTTACATACAAACCAAGCCTGGAAAGCATGAATTTACAGTGAATATTTTGTGCGATTCTGCTACAAACTGCTGCTTTGTAGCAGAGCCATACACAGAGAAATCAGAGAACTTTCCAAGAAATTATAGTAGTGACTCTGAGATTATAAAGACTGGTTCAAAACCATCATTTGGATCAGTGTGGAAGAATTATTGCCATGGATAGAAAGTTTACCTCCATATCCCTGGCTTTCAACTTGCTTCAAAAGAATGTAACCACATTTAGTGATGTTTGCAGTAATAAAAGAGATTTGCTTCTAGAATTCGGGACAGCACCTATGAAAAACTCTCCACCTGGTACAATAAGATTGCCTTTTCTCCTATGTGACCTTATTAAGTTATGTTCCAAAGATGCGAAAGGTAGTTATAATACTTTCCACACAGCACAAAGATATGAAGGTGACAGATAACAAGCCTGAAGTAAGGCTCTTTTATAGTGCTACTAAACCAGAACGTGAGAATGTATTCCTGTCACAGAGGAACTCAGCATTGCCCTCTGGCAATTTTCTTTAACATCGTTGACATTGTAGCATACAATTCATATGTGACTTTTTTGGGAAACGAATAGCCACTGGTCACCCTAGGAAACAAGGGGGAAGAAAATAATATTTGTAAGATTTGGCATAATAGTGCTGTGAAGAAAATGTAACAAAATGCTCACCATCTCCACAAAAAATATATGATGGCAATGAATCTTCATGGACACAAATGCAATCAAGAACTAAGCACGGTGACAAGAGGAGCAGTTCATACCAAACCAAAAGGAAGAGTTATAGGGCAAGGAGTGAAAAACTTACCCCCAAAATGGCCACTGCTACCTTCGTCCCCATGGAAGAGATCAGAAATATTTGAAGGCATGCAGTGAACACAGCAAATACATCTGTCCCAAACACACATCCAAAGAAAATATCATGAAAAGAACACACAGAGAACCTGATTAAAGTATTGTTAGTTTCTTGTACCATGATATATAAAATATATAGTTTTTTATGAAATTATAGTACTAATTATTCTGGGATCAGTAACTGACCCCCACTGGTGTTCACCAAATGAACTGGCATTGGTATGGGACTACTAGAAGTCAATGCTCTGAGTATAAACCTAGAAGTCATCTAAAACTACTTTTCTCTCTCACTGCTCAGGTTAAAATCATCCAAATCTGGCTGTTCCTCCTCTTCTTTTTCTTGTCTTTCTTTCCTTTTTTTCATTAAATCATGACTGTGTACATTAACGCATTTATGAAATGGGGTACCATTTGCTGGTTTTATAAACAGTTTGGAATGCTTGCATCAAACTGGTTAACATAGCCTTCATCTCACTTACCATACTTTAAAGATCTGGAAAAAATAGTACCTCCTCTTCATATCCATCCTTACCATCACTACCAAACTCCCTTAGCCTAGGCCTTAATTTTTACATGGGTCTCTTCACCTTCAGTCTTCCTTCAGTATATTGTTCAAGAGCCACAAGAATGACCTTTCTAGAATGTAAACACTGCTCAAAACCCTTCCATGTGTTTCCTTCTCATGACTGGTCGCCCATCTCTCCAGCCTGCCACCTGCTACCTCTGTTGTATCCCAGGTTCAGCCACATGACACCATTTGAACTTCCTTCAAGGATCTTCTTTGCTTGGCATTTGCTATTTATATTCTGAGAATGCATTTAATCCCTCTGTCATGCCATTTCACTGAGTAGAATCATTCTCAGCTACCAAAATTTGGCTTATATGTCATCTCCTCCAGGAAGCTTTCTTGACTCACCCCTGCTACATACATTAGAAGCTACTACCGTACATTCATTTTTACATGAACCATTTGCTTAATTGTTTTTCATTGCTTTATCCCCAGAAACTTATACAAAATATGGATCTGAATTGATATATGCTGAAAGAATGAATGTATGCTTTGGATGCAAAGGGAAAGAAACACAGATGACCTATCACTCTCCCCCCATCTTATTGATTTGTTTATATATTTATTTGTTTATTTATATTTACATTTAAATTCAGATGACTTGAAAGGCAAGATAATTGGTCTTTATATTTCAGGTAAATTATTTAATATTTCTAGAAATACTGTTACACATTAATGTAATTCTTATGAGGACTGAAAATACAAGTTTCAGATTATGCAAATTTTGTTAAACAATTAAGGTGAGATGACAAAATACATATTAAGATGTTCATTCCCTATTGTCTTTCCCATTAATTTTGAAGATTTTTATAGGCATATGCATTTCAAAGTCTTATGAAAGTCACGAAGCTGGACAATTTCATGAATGATTAACTCATATATATATATATATATATATACACACACACACACACATATATATATATACACACACATATCTAGACATATTTATATATATCAGAGTTAATTCTTCATAGAATAATCCTTCATGGAATATACACACACATACACAGTATACTTAAAATTTTATATATACTTATAAAACGTTAATATGTCTCATATATTAATATATACATATATATTTATATGCACATGCACACAGTTTAATGGTTCCTATGTAATTAAATAGGTTATGTAGGCAACGTGAGGACTTGTGAATAAGACTCCAGTTGCTACCATGGAAACACAATTTTTAGAGTTGCTCTGCTGAGTGGTGTGATGCTGCATAAAGAGTTCAAGCACTTCATTTTAAAATTAGTGGAAAGAGTCAGTCAAGAGGAAGCCTCACGTTACAGAGCTGGTCTGGCACTAGTTGCTGGGTTGGGCTGGACTACTGGTGCCAGGCTGCCATGGCCAGTGGCTCTTCTTTAAAATCTCCTTGATATAAGGACGGGAGAGGTGAGTTATGACATGGAGATCCTAGCCATCCTTGCCAAAAGGTTAATAGTTATGAACTTCCCAATTAAGCATGGCATTATCTGCTGCTCTGAAGTTGAGTGCTTAGCCCAGAAGGGCTTGATGAGGATACCATGCTGGCATTTTACATTCTGACACAAACTTCATAACCATTAAAGACAAATGCTTAATTAATGGCTGTTGGACCTTTATTAAGTTGCAGTGAACTATAGTATCACTTTCATTATTGCTGAAAACTGATGTGAGAAAAATGTCGTCTGAATGACAGTAAAACCGTGAGAGCCCAGGGCTGCTTGTTTGATTACTATGGCAACTGTGATAAAAAAACAAAACAAAACAAAAACACACACACACAAACACCACCACCAATGCTGCTTTTTGGTTTAATGAAAATTCTAAATCACAAATCTACTTGCTATCTAATTTCAAATTCATACTTTTTTCAGTAAGGTGTTATTTTCATCCTCTTTCAAAAACTGAAATTTGGGACTCATTAGAAAGACAGATGCAGAATGACTACAGACAATTAAAATTTAAAATAGTCTAAAACAGGGTGGCATCTGTGGCTCAAAGGAGTAGGGCGCCGGCCCCATATGCTGGAAGTGGTGGGTTCAAACAGAGCCCTGGCCATAAACTGCAAAAAAAAAAAGCAAAAATAGTCTAAAACACTGAAAAAACTTTTCCATAGCTGGATTTTCCCTAGACTACTCTAAACCTTTATCCTTTTTCTCTTTTTAACTTATAAAATACATAGTACTACGAATTTATGAAAAATTTTCAGTATTTGTTTCTGTGAATCAGAGTAGTGATACTTGCCAAATCATTTAAGAGAAGTTAATTCTTCACAGTTTTAAAACACTCTAAAACTATGTTACATAGGCCTTTGTGGTAAAACAGCATAATGACCATTTCATAGAACATACTCTGTCCGTTGTGTCACAATTAAACCAAGCTCTTTGTCAAAAAACAAGGAAAAACTGATAGGGACATATGTGAATATTTATAAATAGACAAAGAATACATTCATGCTGAGGCACTTGTCGCCACTAAAGCAGGCTGAATTGCATTCAGCTGAAAACATACTGAAATCTCAGTTTGACTCATTCATTTATTCATAAACTGTTTAGAGCCTACTTGATCTGTGAAGTGTAGGGATTTAAAGACGAAGCAAACTCACACGTCCACTTACCTTTACACTCATGTGTACTCTTTGCCTTCTGTCTTTATTTTCTTTGATTTCATTTTTATGTATTTTTAATTAAACAATACAGCCTTAATTTTCACCCAAGTGAAAAATGCAGTAAGGATAGGAAGGATAGGTTTGGCATAGCATCTAGAACCAAATAGCATCTATATTTTCATGCACCACTGTGCTTGGTTGTTGGTATCTTGTGTCAGAATCGTGGGATAATTGGTACAATGGTAGTCATTTCTCTCCTTTGAAGGGAGAAAGAAGGGGGCAGTTAAACACAAAGGATCTAGTTGTACAGGTTGATTCCCTATCTTGGCTATTGTAAATACCGCTGCAATGAACACGGAAGGGCAGCCATCTCTTTGAGATACTGCTGTCATTTCATTTGGATAGACACCCAGAAGTGGGATTACTGATTCATATGGTAGTTCTGTTTTCAAAGTTCTGAGGAATCTCCATACTGTTTTCCTGTACTAATTACTGTATCTCTTTACATTCTCAACAAGGGTTCTCGTTTCTTCTTGTCCTCATCAACATTTGTGATCTTTCATATTTTTGACAACAGCTATTCTCATAGGGGCGAGGTGATATCTCATTGTGGTTTTTACTTTCATTTTCTTGCTGATGAGGGATGTTGAGCATTTTTTCTATATACCTGTTGGCCATTCATTTCCCATACCTATCTTCTTTTGAGAGAATCTATTCAGGCTTTTTGCCCAATTTTAATTGGATTATTTGGTACTGTTTTCTTTGTTTCTGTTTTTCCACTCAAATTCTATTCAAATTTCAATCAGTGTGGTAAAATTATCCCTAGTGAGGTGATGGTTTTTCTTATTTTTTTTTTTTTTATTGTTGGGAATTCATTGAGGGTACACAGAACCAGGTTACAGTGATTACTTTTGTGTCCCAGTCCCAAAAGGTTTGCCACACCCCTTAACCCCCCACCCCCTGAGCCCCCACCCCTTCCCTCCTTCCCTTTCTCCATTTTTAAAATACTTTCCTCCTTATAGCTCATTCTCACCCTTATATTCCTTCTTATAACTTCGGCCAAGCAACTTAATAGGTCAAAACTTTATAAATAAATTAATTGGCTAGTAGAAGAGCTCATAAAAAAACACTCTGGCAACTTGAATGTGTTTAGGTGTCTCAGAATCTTGAAGTAGGGACAGCTGAGAAGATACCTCTTGTAACAAACTTTTGAGTGGCACAGGTCACACCCAGTGGCCATCACAGAGTGGGTACAGCCCAGTTCTTGTGTCTTTTGCCGCAGTCCTGCCTACAGGTTCTGGGCGAAGTCTGCCTCACAGGCAGATCACATTAACTTAGAGGAAGACACTTGTTGGCAATTTCAAACCAGGAAAATGTGGTCACTCTTAGAAGGAAAAATTCTTTTGAATTTGTTGGTAACAAGGCAAGAGATAGAATTACATTATATTTGGAACAAAGAAGAATAAACTTTGGTCAGAGGCAGCCCGGTTCAGAGGCCAGTCAGGTATCCAGAGGTGATGCCAATCTTCTGGGAACACATGGAATTATATTGGCCTATGTCAACTATATGAAAGGAAACCAAATAAAGGAATTTCGTTTGAATTTAGACTGGAGTCTAAATTTAGAAAGGTCATCATTTAACTCTTGCATGATGTCTGTGTTGTAGCAATGGGATTTAACTAAAAAATCCTCAAGAACAAGACTCCAGGCAAGCGTTCTAGGTTTGATAGCACAGGAGGTGATTAGAGTTAACAATAGTTTATAGTATGTTTCAAAATAGCAAGAAGAAAGATTTGGAATGTTCCCAATGTAAAGAAATGATAAATGTTTGAGGTGTTGGATATTCCAATTACCGTAATTTGATCACTTTACTCAATATGCATGTATCAAAATATCATATGTATAATCATAATGTAACAATAAAAAGAATTGAAGCCACTTGTGTGACTGATTGGCCTTTTGTGAAGTTTCAAATTTAATAAAAAGAAATTTTATTTTATAAATAAGGCTATTTATGCATTAATTTACCGTATATACTCGTTTTTGTGCCGAAAAAACTCGGCTTATACTCGAGTATATATGGTATATGGTCCTTCACAGATGTTTATTAATAAAAGAAAGAGGCAAGCACACAGCACCTTATAAAGGTGAGAATTAAGGGAAAGAAAGACATTCTCTTCCCATGAACAGGCCAGATATCTCAGTGTATTTGCATTAGTTGTGTTTCACAGCGTAAAACCTATATCTTAGTGTTTCCTCCCATTGTTAACTCCTTGCCAGTCAGATCTCAACTTAAATGCTACCTTTTCATTCATTGAAACCTCTTTGATTAGCTAAAACTGAAGACACTTCGTGTCTCTCTAATACAGCAACCTAATATATTTCTAGCTTAGCACTTACCATATATACTTGAGTATAATCAGATTTTTTTATGGAAAAAAATTTGTTCCGAGTTCGGTTATTTTGTCACAAAATTTGTGCCATATATACTCGGCATATACTCGAGTATATAGGTACATTCTCAATATATTCTTGTTCATATTTCTGTGTCTACTGTCTATCTCCATCTCCATCAATGTAAGTACCAAGAGAACAAAAAAATTGATTGTCTTGTTAGCTGTTGTATTTATTACTAGCATCTTGAGTATCTGGTGGTACCTAATACATAGGCTTTAAGTAAATTTTTAAAGAATGAATGACAAGAAATCAATAGTGACTGAATAGAATGACATTCAGTTGGATCAGATCTGACACAAGAGAAATACTTGGATGTAAAATGAGCCAAAATAGCTGTTTAAATAAGTATCAACAAACTAGTTGAAGAGTTTAAGTCACTTTACATTGACCAAAAAAGAGGTAATAGCTAGCTGCTTTCTAATTGAACAGGGTTTCCTTCAGTAAGATTGCTTACAAGTAATTAATCTTCTGGAATTTTGTTAAGTATCTTACAGCCATTTAAGATACATTTAATATAGCTACATGATGCATTGTAGATCATTGTCTCAACATTCATGGGACGCTCAGTATCTCCTCAGCTCCATACAAGGTGCTAGAGACACAGTGGTGAATTAGAAAGCATTTTCTGCCTTCAAAGAATATAGTCTTGAATTTAGTCCAGTCTAGATCTGGAGGAGGACACAGGCCTGGAAACTGATGGTGCACCATGTAACGAGTGTTAAGATATTGCCAACTAGAGGGTGCTATGGGAGCACAACAGAAGGGCAGGAAAGGTCACAAAGACTTCTAAGATGCAAATCCTATGATAAATGAACTCACCGGAAAGCTACAAATTAGCTAGTCAAATAGGAAGTCTGGTGCAATGGGTAAGTGAGCAAAAGTAGGTGAAAGAGGCGATTCTTTCTGTGTTAGTCAGCTATTGTCTACTCTGTGCCAAGCACTGTGGTTGATGCAGACTGTAGGGTGGAGAGCAAAGCAGATGGCAGACATACTGCTGTGTATCATGAAGACTGTTCCATCGGAAGCCTCCATGGCAAGGGTTCTGCATTGTTCTGGGGGGAACTGTCAGTAGCGGCAAGAATGAATTTCTTCCTCCAGGACTTCAGGGGCAGTGGATATCAACGAGAAAGCAAAATAGATAATTGTAGATGCCAAGTGGTGACAATGGCACAAAGTCTAGCTTTAAGGGAGAACATATGGAGCTTCCTTAGTTGTTCTTGGAAACTCTTGATGGGTAGGAGTGACTTCCTAGTGGAGATGGCTGAAGTTCTTTATAGGCAGAAGCAAAAGCAAGTTCTTTACTAAATTGTGGCTGTTAATGTTCTGGTGATTTAATTCATATCTCCAGGTTGGTAAAGCCTGGTGATTCATGGATTATTATTGCGACCTGGTTGTGGCAGATTCTGATACATCTGTATATCATGAAACTATATGAAAGAATAGTATTTATGTCATGCTTTCAGCCTCAGACACATTTTCCAGGGCCCAGTGCCTGATACTGGCACAATAAATTTACCTGGTGGAGATGAGCACTTATTCTTTGGATTGTAAGGCAGACATCTTTCCAGGGCAGCAAAGAAAGTACGGGCTCTGCCAACACATTCAGGTTTGGGCTACTCAGGCATTAGGCCCTCCTGCACAGTTTTAAAACATTAAAATGAATCAAGACTGAAAACAAGGTTGTGTAGGACACATGTGTGTTGATGATAGTATCTCTTTCTCCTGAAAGCCAGTCAGGAAAGAATGTTTCTAATCCAGATCTGGTCAGCTTGTTGAGGAGTGCTAGAGCAGCCTCTAGCCTCCAGAGTGGCTTTCAAATGTTACTTTATAAATCTTTACAAAAATTAGATGGCTATATGGCAGACATCTGGAGAGGTACTGGACGGGTGAGCTTTACTTTATCTGATAGTTTTAAATTAAAATTAGTTTACTTGCAGTTCTTTTCATTTTACATTTTAAGCCTGTTGCTTTGAGCTAACTTGTCATTTAGCTAGTTCTCTTTTTTAATGAAAAGTTCATTGAAAATAAGTTAATTTATTTAAACACATGCTTTGTGCTTCTAGGAATGAAATAACCCCCTCACTTTCATTAAATGAAAACACTATTATTATTGTGCCTATAATCATTTCTGTCTTGGGAAAATGGTATTTCTTTAAACCCCTAATGAGATCTGTGCAGGTGTTTGTATGTTCTCCATAAATCTGTGCCCACACAAAGTTCATTCTTTAGCATAAAAATAAATCATCTTATTCAGGTAGAATTGAGCTTTGACTCAGAAATACTTCTCACATCTCTTTCCAAAGTCAAAGCAACACATATTTCCATGGCCATATGCTATCTTTCTCAGCTTTCAAATTACTTATTATATATACTGGGCCCTTTTCTTTCTGTTGTGTCAAAGACATGAGAAAAACTGGAGCATGGAAATGGATTTCAGCTTATGTAAAAGCACGGAGCAGGTTGTTTTAGAGATCTGGGGGAGAAGACTAGTTCTGGCATTATACTTAGTCACTATGCACAGACCCTCTGGCCTAAGTTGCATTATGTAAACAGAGGTGTTCCTTCATGAGATTGATAATCCCCACTTGAAACTTTTTAATCAGGGCTTCCTTAGTAAAAAAAAAAAATATATATATATATATATATATATGTATATATATATATATGTATATATATATATAGTATGCACATATTTCATACATATACAATTTTTTCCTCAAAAGCTGAGTTTTTAAAGTATATGAACATTTCTTTTTCCAATATAGCAGATGGAGGGGCAGTATAGAGATGTTATGGTTATTTGCTCCAAATATGTAAATTTGTGTTTCTGCTTAGCCAGTTCCTTGCAAATTTTGAAGTTAATGTTTTGTCTTATTTTAATTTTTACTATTCCATCATAAATATTGCTTTTCTATTGTTAATGCTGTGGATGAATAAAGAAGTTGGTGGATTTTCATTTCCTTGCTCTTCCCCTCCTTTCCTTTCACCATTTTTATAAATTTATATTTTTAATATTTATCTTTTTTATTTTACATATAGCTCTATTACTTTCTTAATCATTTTTCATGATCTCTATTGATCCTTTTTTGATATAAAAAGTTACGGAACTGGCATACTTACCACCTCCTGCCTTCCGCCTCTTCCCTTCCTGACTTTCTTCAGCTTTCCTTTTTTACTTTGTCAGAATTTATACCATTTTACATTCTGATCTATCATCATAAACACCATATTTGCTTTCTCTGAGTCATAGAGTTTTATAGTTTCAGTATTCAGTATCATTTCTTTTACAATTGTTTATGCAAACATTTTTTTGCTGACTAAAGTGTGTTTTTTAGTACTTTCTTCACGAGGGCATTTGGAGGGCACTAGAACCTATAAGTTCCGGCTTATTTGAAAAGGTTTTCTTTTGCTTTTAGTTTTAAAAGACAATTTGGGCATAAAATTCTTGGGTTTAATGGGTTTTTTTTTGATGGTTTTGCAAGGTATTACTTCATTTTCTTCAAAGTTGACTGTTTCTGTAGCAAAATCAGACATTGGCCATTTTCTTTGCTGTCTACATAGGCAACACAACCAATAACGTAATCTTTTTCCTTTTGGAACAAAACATTCTTTTAGTGTTTATGACATTTAGTAAATATACTAAGATATGCCTCAGTAATAATCATTGTACATAATTCTTCCTTGGGATAAGTGTACTCTTTCAATGTTTAAATTGAAGTATCTTTTGTTTCTGAAATATTTTCTCTAATTAGGTATACAAATAGCTTATTTTTCTATTCTGTTACTTTCCTTCCCTTATTCTAGCGTTCCAAGTATGAACTCTTTGCATTTCTTTGATCTACATGCTTACCTTTTACTATTTTCATTTTCATTGAATCTATTTTAAAAATTGGGGGCGGTTCAAACCCACCCCTGGCCAAAAAAGCTGCAAAAAAAAAAAAAAAAAAAAAAAAAAAATTGGCATTGTTTTCTTTTTGTTCACATTCCTTAGATCGTGGTGATACAATGTCTGTTCTTTTATTATTAGCAACATTTTTCTTCAATAGGAATGGTAGTGTGGGATTCTTTTCTGTGATTTTTTTCTCTTTCATTTCTTTAAAAAGTACATCCAGGTTATACACCAGACCTTTACACAGTCTCACAACATTTTCCTAACATTGAGTGGCTCTATTTTAAATTCTTGCATTATGGCAGTGACTTTTGTTAAGTTATGAAAATTTAATTTTATATATTAGGTCACAGTTTTCTTCTGTTCTTTCCCAATGTTAGAACATTTCAAAAAGTTAATATTTATGATGTGACCTGTTTTTTTTTTTGCTTATTTATTTCTTTTCTTAATAAAAAAAGAGTATTCTATTTTTGTTCTTTTTGACTAACCATCTTGGTGAATCCTTCCCAAACTAGCAAGAAAGAGTAAGGCTATGTTATGGGCAAATAGAAATTTCCATTTCAGTAGCTCCTAGGGAGAGTGTTACTCTTCAGTTTATTCCCCACTGGTCAGCTGAGATCAGCATCTCTAGGGCTGCCCACGTTGTTGCGCTTTCCTCCATCTTTCTTGCAATGTAGATTGTCTGTGTTTCTCTATTCAGCCTTAACTTGGCTTTTCCTATAACCCAACCAGATGTGGGGAAGCTTACAATAGCAGCTTGCTCACATGTTTTCCATGTGACCAATAAAATTTTACTGGTTTTACACCACGATAATTTTGAAACATGGCTGCACATATTTTGACACTCACCCTCTCATCAGGACTCTGGGGTTTCCTTAAATCCGGGTATGCTTGTTCCTGAACCAATAAAGTGCAGTGAAAAAGTGATGCGATATGACTTCTGAGGGGAGGCAGAAAAGGCCACTGGCTTCTGCCCTGTTTGATGGGACCCTTGCTCTTAGAACCCTGAGCTAAGTCTGAGAAGTCCAAGTACTCTGTGACCACTGTAGTGGAGAGGCTAAAGTTACATGGTCCCAGATAAGGCCGGCCCATCAGTCGTCTCCTCCAGAGCACACACCTGTGAGTGAAGGTGCTTTGGTGCTCAGACCTGCCCACTTACCAGACTGTCACACCCAAATGACCTTTGACTTCGAGGCCAGTGGAACAGAAGAATGACTTAGCTGAAATACTCAAGCTGTTGATAAACAAACTGATGAGTTATAATAAAATGGTTGCAGTTTAAGACTTTAGGTTTAGCTGGAGTAAGCATACTTAGAGAAGTGCACTTGGCTCTTTTCTGAGATGTGCAGCTGCAGGCCTTCTTGAACTATGTGTTTCCTGAAACTACTTTAGATAGTCAGTGCTTCTGGAAGCCACGTTCCTACAGTTTTGATTGAGGTTTTAGCTATCTCATAGTTTCAAGGAAGGTGGAGTTTCTGTTCTGTTTCTGTTTATTCTTCCTTTTGCTTTTGTGCTATTATTGAAGAAGGGGAAAAAACAGCAGTGTGACTAAATAATGTGAGGCTTCTAACACAATATTTTCATGTCAGAGATATTAAGGAATATGCTGAAGTCTAGAATGTGTACTGACTTTTCTAAAGACATAAAAGAAGTTAAAATTAGTGTTAGGCAAAATTCTCAAACTCCTGACCTCTCTTTTGTTTACTTTGCTTGTTATTCTATTAAGAACAACAAAAAAAATAATGACAAGAATTTCAGATTCAGTATATGGGATTCTCAAAAATGCTTTGTTTTCTAAAGTAACAAAGGATAATTAAAATTTAAAAAATAACGTACAGTGTAGCAACTAAATAATAATCTATAAATTTCCATTACTTTCTCTGAAAATAACAAAGATATCTAATTTTAAAAACTCTTGAATGGCTTAATGAGCTGTCATATTATTTAAATGAGGTCAGATATATAAATAATTAGGAACTTTCTTATTGAAGTAGTAGTTAATGAACAATACATTTACATTTATTAAGGTTACAATGTGATTTATTTTGTGTTAATTTATTTTAAATGCTATTTTTACACAAATCTGTTCACTTATATCTGACAACTTTTTTATAGTCCATGAAGAAAAATTAAAAACAAAATTTTTTAATTTCAGCAAGATCTATTTTTTGTTAAAGTCACATTTAATATTCTAATTTGCATTTCTTACAAAAAATATGAAACAAAGGTTTTATTTCAATGTAAAATTTTTGTAGTGTTTAATAGCACTAGAAATCCTGAGAGTACTCTATCTTACTTTGTTTGCTAATGACAACTATATTATGTATCACAATTAACTTGATTTGTAGAGTCACTTACTTATTATGTTGTAGATATTGCCCTAGGGCTGGGGTTACAAGACTGAGTAAGCCAAAATTCATGGCTTAGACAAAGTTTTAAGTTACAATAATATACTAAATTTATAAGTTAATTTACTCTTTTTTTTTTTTTTTTTTTTTTAATAAACTTTATAAGTCCCTGGTACCAAATTATAACTGGAGGAGGGAAGTGATGAGTGGGAAAACTAAAAGCGGATCCAAGCTTTCCCTCTTGGGGAGTGGTGACTTGGGGCAACATGCAGAAATTTCAGGAATTCAAGTTTTTTGAGGAATTCCCCTTTGGATAGTTCTGAATCAGTATTTGATACTCAGTAGGCAATTTATAAGAAGAATTCAGTTTGATAGAGACAAAGTATGAGATGGAGATACAGTTATTGAAAATATTAGAGATCTCAGAGCCTCTGAGTAAAATTATGAGAGGACAAAGAACAGAACCCAGAGGAAACTCAACCTCTGAGGGAATGTTAAATGAAATGTTAAAGAGACTTTGGGATTTAAGTATAATGTAATTTGATGACCTGGGACCAATTTCTGCTGAGTAGTAAAGCCAGAAGTCAAAGTGTATTGAATTAAACTAAGGAATGAGTAGGAGTTGAAGAATTAGAAATTATGGCAAGGGTTATTTTTCAAGAATTTTGGCAATGAAGAGATAGGGTGTTGGCCACACAACAGTCATTACTAATCTCTGTTTCCCTTGTCTGATTCCCACTTAAAAGACTGGAAAGGCAGTAACATGTTTTTTTACCATGTTTTGCAGAGGAAGCTATTGAATAATATGCATCATTTTCATTTTGAACTTCAATTTTGAAGTTCAATTCAAGAAATTGAATCTTGGAGAAAGTTAAGTGACAAAGAGCTAAATAGTAATGTGTAAGGGGGACCAAAACACCCAACATCTCTTGGTCTGCTTCCAAACCTTTTCATTTTCCCCTATACTACCATGTCTCAGGAATGTGACAGGTGATAATGAGATGAGAAGGGTAGGTAATACTTCAAGGAATGCATTTTGTTTGTTTTTTAGTAGGCTGAGGGTAAAGAATTAGGGGGTTATAAAGGAAAAAATTAGGGTAATAAGTGAAATACAGTTAATCTTGAATACAGTAGGAGATGACATCTCCAGCTCCTGGGAGAGATTAACTTTGCAAACCCTCACTTGTTTGGAGCTGAAAAGCAGAGGTAAGAAGAGGTGTTACAGTAGATAAATCTCAACGTGGTACAGAGAGAAGCAGAGAAAAATCAGTCTTGATGGCTTCTTTTTCTTGGTTACAAAACCACAGCTGCTATCCATTGAGAGTGGGAGTGTGGATTGAGACATGAAATAGGAATATAAGGAGAGAAAATGTTTGGAGAAGCAGCAGTCCTTGGTTGGTTGGTCTGCCTCAGGATTTGTGAAGTGGCATGGAACAGCCAAGGTTTCTGCTGAACGCGGAGGAGGTTAACTGCATTCTGTGTCAGCTTTGTTATGTCCTGACATCTTGACTTTGCCTTTGAACCATGACTTCTATTTGGTTATAACCAATTTTCCACTAAGTCCTACCAATTTTTCAAATTACTTCTCAGGTATTCTTTTGTCATCTTTTTTCCAAGGACCTCAAATAGGAAACCTTGTTTATCAGAATCATGACCCATGACTCCAACATTTACTGAGAAATACTTGAATGGATTCTGAGAGCTATATGTCAAGCAATTTATAATTCATATGTACAAGAAGAGAACAACACTTATGAGCAAAAACTGAAAAATATATACTCAATTTCAGCTTGACATTTAATAATAAAAATTGGTAATTAAACATTGAGCAGGTCTATTAATACTCTATTCCTCTTTCAATACTACTAGCTCTAAGACGGGGTAGTTAGTGTAGAGAAAGTCATTTATCTAGTTAAGTAGTTCGTTAATTTGTAAAATTAAAGCACTCATTTTTCATTGTGAAGATGCAATAAGAAAATGTACATAAAATACTTAATGAAGTATCCAGAATGTAGCTATGTCTCTCTCTCTCTCTCTCTCTCTCTCTCTCTCTCTCTCTCTCTCACACACACACACACACACACACACACACACACATGACAGATACATAGTTAGACAAGTCAGTAAAGTAAGAGATCAAACAAAATTACAAACCCACAAAAAAGGAAAATTATGTTATAAAAGGATTTGCAAAGACTATTGAAATCGTGTAAACATAGAAGATAGTACAAATAAAGTTTAAATGTCATTATTATATGGAAAGCAAATATTAGTCAGAAATCACTGATACAGACATTCCACTCCTTCAATATCACCTTTCGACTTCTTAGATAAAATGCTCAATTACTCTCCCTATAACTGGCAACTCTGATTTTACCAAAACATTGATTTCATTTTTTCTATGCATATTATCCATTAACTACCTCCTGTCATCTCTTCTTATTTGGTATGGCTTCCATGAGCCATCATTTTAATCACTTTCTTGCGAATACATAAAACGTTTTTATCTCATTGGTAAAAATACCAAGCACCTTGGTAAAAATGACAAGTCTGGATTAATGATAATCCTGGATAATTATTTTTAGTTTCTATAACTAGCTCTAGCTCTAGGAATAGTGGCTGTGTGCTACCGGAGACAAGGTAGAACCCATTTGATTGATTCATTTGTTAATCTGTCTTTATTCTGTTCCTGCTGCCTGTCAGGTAATCTGATGATATTCCTCTAGGCAGATTCCTCTCCTATTCACCACAAAGTCAAGTGTAAACATTTTCTTTCTCAAATCTTCTGCCTCAGTCCTGTCTCATCCACTCTCAAAAACTTACATTCCCTCTTAATTTACTTAAATATAGATGGAAATATCTTCATTATTTACACAGTAAATTTATAAACTTTACTCCCACATTTCCCTTTCTTGACCGGGTTGAAGTGATAGAAGTCCTTCTAGAAAATTTAATATCCCAGGTGGGTTTCTTATCATCATCTCCCTCAGGAGTTTTCCCACTTCCAACCTTTTTCTTTCTCTTGAGTTCTTTTCTCTCAAGCAGAGAAATCTCTCGTATCTTAAAAGAAAGAAACCAACAAAACCTCTACTTATGTACCTTTTCTTAAGAGCCAAATTATTAATACTGAAATAATTGTCCAAAACTCATTTATTTTGTTTTCTGTCTCTCACTCTTCAAACAATGCTAGTCTGGCTTCTGTACCCACCATTTCACTAAAACTGCTTAGTCCAAAGTACTTACTCCATGTCACTCAACCCCGAGTAGTACATATGAATATTTTTTTCTAATATATTTCTCAGCAAGATTTAACACAGAAAAACAAATTCTAACATCTTATGTCTTCTCTTGAGCTTACTCCAACAGATTCTTTTCCTCTCCATCACTAATTTCTGGTTTCCACCCCTTCCTTTGATAATGTGTTTCCTCAGGTTTTGGAGTTCTACAACTCCCCATAGGTGAATATCATCCACTCTCATAGGTTCAGTACTAACTATATGCCAACTACTAGCATTTCTATTTCTCTAGGCTAGGCCTTGCTTCTGATTGCCACAGGTACCTACCCAGGGGCACACTTACATCTCTGCTTGACTATTGACCGATTTCTCAATCTATCCTACCCCAACCTGAACTCAGCTTCTTCTCTTTGTCCCTCCCTGCTTCCACATCTACATCTCATCCATGTCACCACCTGTGGTGAGAGAATTCTAGGATGGCCCTCCGCTCTGGCGTACATGTCCTCTGCAACCTCTGGGATTGTGAATGTGATGATTTCACTCCATGACTGAGTGATAGAATAAGGCATAGTTGATTTTATACCAGGAGAATTGTCCAAACGAGGCTACCCTAACCGTAGGAGCCCTATAAAAACAGCGAAGGAAGTTCAAATTTTAAAACATAGGAGAGATCCAACACAGCATTGCTCTCTTGAACATACAGAAGGAATGTGGGTGGCTTCTAGGAGCTGAGAGCAGCTGTCAGGTTGAAAACCACAAAGGAAAAGGGGACCTCCATCTTACGACCTCAAAGAATTGAATTCATCGATGAGAATGAGTCAGGAAGAATTTTCTTGAGAGCTTTCAGACAAAAATTCAGCCCAGCCAACATCTTAATTTTGACCTTGTGATACCCTGAGGCAAGGTTGCAAGCCACCCTATGCCTGACTGAGAACCTACAGAACCGTGAATGAACAAGTAAGTCCAGCAGCAGGAGATGAACAGAGCACCTGTTGGCTGAGTTTTGGAGCTACACAGTCCTGGAGCTACATGGTCACAAGCATTACTTTCTGTCTGTTAATATAGTCCCCAATTAAATCAATGAGCTTGCAGTCTCTTTGTTTATTTGAATCCACTCAGCTCTACATGCGCTCCTGCTACCATCCTAGCCTACATTATCTGTCTCTAGGATGGACTTCTGCAAGAAACAGCTCAAATTCACGTCTACCTCAATCTAACTCATTCTCCCCAGTGTGGTCAGTGATCATTCTAAATCAACTACGGCTCATGTTACTTTCTCTTCTGTGCCTTCCTCCCACTGCCAGTAACAACATAGGTTCCTTCTAAGTAGCTGTGGGACCTGAGAGTCACCACCTGCTGTTTTCATCTTACCACAGCCTCCTTCCGTTCCTCACATGTGAGCCTCCAATGCTCCCTTTGTCCTCCCCTCACCTGCTACGCTCCTCTCATGGCCAAGTTCAGCAGTCTTCTCTTTTTCCCAAATATGTTCCTGTCTCTCTTCCCTTCTTCCTTGTCTAGCTAATTCATAGTCATCCTCAGGTGTTAGGCCACAAAACATATTATTGGAACAACTTTCTTGACACTCCAGGACCCAAGAACCCTCCTGAATTTAATGTGCACCATTTGTATTGGTCTCCACTGAAGCACATGACAATGGCATTCAGTATTGCTCACTTACCTGATTATCATACCAAATTTTCAAAAAGAAAGGGAAGGCAAATAAAGTCTAAATCAGCCAAATCAACCAAATGGCTGTCTAGTTGAAACTCTCAGCCATTATATACCAAAAGGTAGAAGGTAGGAAAAGCAGAAGTAGGGAAAAAAGAAAACAATTCTCAATTTCTTATATATGAAAGAATGTATTTAATAAATAGTTCTACATGTTATTTTAACATAAAAAATACTCAAGCAAGTCAATAACAATATTTTAACCCATTTCTCAAGGAACCATATGCTTCCTGAGTATTTATTAATTATTTTAGGATGAGAATTTCATGTGTATTAGTACAATCCATGTATATTTTCTTACTGCAACCCAGTTATGTAGCTCACTACATCAGCTACATATTTCATATTGAATTAATATTTTTCTTTTCTTTTTATTCATTCAGAACATTTTTATTAAATTTAACAAAAACAAAACTGAAAACAAATAAATGGCTTTTTTGATAGGCCATTTTGTGACAAAGTCCATGCACACAGTGGCTTGGTTTTCTTAAACGTCTCTGGTTCTAACATCCTCTATTGCTTTGAAAGGCCTTTCAGCATCATACTCCTGTGCTCTTGGCAGGAGACATTAGCAAAGGTGTATTTGTGGGCAACACCTCTGCAACAGCCTTTAAAAGAAGATTCTGAGACCCAGGAGTTTTAAGTCCATCTACATTAATTAGAGACACAACTGTGGAGCAAGCATTGCCATCTGTAATTTTGAATATGGATCCTGGGGTGATTTTTAAACCTTGTGCTGAATAGTTAGGTAGTTTGTTCTTTCCTGGTGAATCTAGTGCCTTCTTACATGAGAAGAAAGCCTTGCTAGCCGAGTTGGTGAATGAGATTCTGCTTCCAACAAAGAAGTATTCAGCACAGATTGCTGATTAGGCCTCACAGGTGTGCTGAGGACACTTTCTGATCTTTCTGCAAGCCACCCAGCTATTCAACTGGTGACAGCACCTTGATCATCCTTCATCAACTGCTCCATTTCCTTTGGTTCAATACCCAGGGTGTTTCCAATTAATCGTAGTACTTTGTTTTGTTCCCGCCTTGGTGTTTGAAAATATGCAATGAAGATGTTTCTCATGAGGACTTTGTCCACTTTTCCTTCCATGCTACTCTGTAAGTCTGTCCATTTCTGTCGCACCACCTGCAGCTCTTCCTGTTGCACCTTATTTTGAGATTTCAGCTTTTCCATCTGTTCTTCCTTCAGCTCCAAGACCGACTTGGCTTTATCAAGTTGTTCCTGCCATGACACAAGTTTCCCTTGTAGATGTTCTGCCTTTTCTTTCCATTCTGCCAAAGCTAGAGCACACTGTTTTTCCTGTCCCTTGTACACAGAAAGCTGGAATGCCATTTCCTCTTTCTGCCTGGAGAGCGTATGGAGAGCGTATTTAATTTCTCCTGCTGTTTCTCCACCTGCAGGCTAGCTTCCTGGCTCAGCTTGTCAATTTCATCTGCAGAGGAAAGTAGGTTTACCTCCAAGATTGTGACTTTTTTGGTGAGTTTACCCATTCTATCTTTTGCAGCCTAAATTTCATGAATATGAGAATCTTCTGATTGTAATAGTCGCATATGCAATCTCTGTAGCTCCTGGTTTAAGTGGAGCTCTATGTCGTGTAAATATTGAACCTTATGCTGTAGGGATTGGTTTTCTATGTGTCTCTGCTGCAGGGCCAACATGGCTTGATCTCTCTCCTGCTGAAGCAGACCTGCTTTCTCCTGCACTGACTTAAGTGTATGTAGAAGCTGGTGTAATTCTCCACTTTTGCCTTCTTTTTTCTTCAATAGTTGCTCAAGTTCATGGGCCTCCTTCTTCATCATGTGACACTCGGACTC
>CAUYPK010014442.1:0-17315 GCA_963574355.1 Loris lydekkerianus
TTAGATTCTTGGTTAATGAGCCGGTGATATTGGACCTCGACCTGATTTAACTGCCTCTAACCCTTTTTTTGGGATACAGGGCCCAAAGGTGAAGGGTAAATAAGGGTAGCAGGGGAAGAAGGTAGGGTGAAAAACAATGTACGCCCGTCCACAGGGGATTTGTTTTTTTGAATGTGGCCCTCAATAGAGTACCATGGTGTCACAGCTCACAGCAACCTCCAACTCCTGGGCTTAGGTAATTCTCTTGCCTCAGCCTCCCGAGTAGCTGGGACTACAGGTGCCTGCTATAACACCCGGCTATTTTTTTGTTGCAGTTTGACCAGGGCCGGGTTTGAACCCGCCACCCTTGGTATATGGGGCCAGTGCCCTAATCACCGAGCACAGGCACTGTCCATCTCTCACATTTCTTTGAGTAATATAAGACTGCCACTAACTTTCCAGGAAAACATTATATTTGCTATTAAAGAAGAGAAAATCATTTGTACACGTAAATAATTCATCCCTAGTCCCTTTAATACTGAAAATCTTTCATTTCTCAAGTAATTTCAATTCTAAAATGTCTATTGAAACTTTGTGGGTTGACTGGGCTCAGCTGGGTAGTTTTTCTGCCTCTCGTATATATTTTCTCTCTAATCCTTTAAGACTATTTATATTACATTTTGTTTACACTTCATATCTCTATCCTCATAGCCTTTACTGTGTTTCCACCAGGTCTTTTTACTTTTGTGATTTTTCCAATTTTATCTTCTTGTCTCCAATGGTTTTATTTTTTCTCCACCTCTTTCCTGGGCTTTGCCAGCTGGCATTCCACTTGCTCCAGCTGTCTTACCATCTCCCCTTGATTTCTTAAATTTTTGCTTTGTTTTCTTTCTTAACAGAGGCGGTTGTTTAAGTTTTTCTAAGTCACAGCAAAATGTTTACTGACAATATCCACCCACCATATGGCGTTATTTTTCCTGAGAACAAGTCTCATCTGTTAATAATTTTGCTGTTCCTTCCCTGCCTTATTTCTTGTAGTATCTATAAGTGCAATGGTAGTTTCTTGTAAAAGTTGATTATTAAATAAAGAGATGGATTTTCCTATATGAGCTCTAGGAGGTAGTTGTTGTGAAGGAACCAAAGTAATCCTCCAGGCTGGCCAGTTCTGACAACGAAGAGGCTCGTATTTTGAATTGTTACAGAGACCTGCGTCTTCTGATAAATATGGCTTTATCTACATTATTCTTCCTGAAGCCCTTAGTTTCTGTGATATGAACCAGGCTTCTGATACTGGCAAGATTAATCTCTTTTCTACACCTCTTTTGTGTACATGGGATATGGTTCTTTTTCCCTTTGGGTGTGTCTCTCACCCTCAGAAGCGTATAGTTTGTTGTCAGTTTTCCTGACCACCGGGCTGGTACTCCTCAGGGTCTTCCCACCTCTTGCCACTGCCTCTTCTGTGAATTCTACTGGCTTTGGCATCCTTTTCAAAGTACTTTAGACTCTATGCCCTAGATTTATTTATTTATTTAGACAGAGTCTCACTTTGTCACCCTTGGTAGAGTGTCTTGGCACCATAGCTCACAGCAAACTCAAACTCCTGGGCTCAGCAATTCTCTTCCTCAGGCTCTCAGATAGCTGAGACTACAGGTGCCTACCATAATATTTGGCTATTTTTAGAGACGGGGTCTTGCTCTTGCTCAGGCCGGTCTCAAGCCTGTGAGCTCAGGTAATCTACCTACCTTGGCCTCCCAGAGTGCTAGGATTATAGGTGTGAGCCACTTCACCTGGCCTCTGTCCTAGTTTAATTGAAAATATAGCTTGTGTTTCTATTTTCCATTTTTCTTTTGAATGGTTAATGGAAGGGAGAAAATTGGATTTGTGCAATAATGGTTCTATTAGAAGTCTCAATAAGATATTGTCTTTACAGAAGTAAATACGGATTTTTAAAAACTTCCAATAGACATTTTAGAGTTAAAATTACTTGAGAAATGAAAGACTTGTCAGTATTTATGGGACTAGGGATGAGATTATTTATAAGTGATTTTCTCTTCTTTTCTTTGATAGCGAACAACCCCTTCCTGGAAAGCTAGTGGCAATTCATATTGCTCAAAGGGAAGGTTTTTCTCGCCCCATCAACTTCTAATTATAGCTTAAAAATATGTAAAAGGCTGGGCGGCGCCTGTGGCTCAAAGGAGTAGGGCGTCAGCCCCATATGCCAGAGGTGGCACGTTCAAACCCAGCCCCAGCCAAAAACTGCAAAACAAAAATAATGTAAAAAATAGTTAAGTAAGTGATAAGAGTTATTTAAGTGATATTTGGATGCATCTGAAGAAAATGACTTTCTTTGAAGATTGACCTCAGTCACTTCCCAAATCAGGGTGTGGTTGAGGGGCTGAGTAATGTAGCTGGGGATTATTAAGAGGTCCCTGAACTGGGCCGTGGAAGCATGAGCTTCCCAAACCAGAGAATATTAGGAAAATCAGGAAAGGAAGAAACAACATCTTCCAAATAACTAAATACTGGATCTCTCCTAGTAGGGACTAATTGCCTTTATTAACTATTTTGTGAACTTGGTATAACGTAAGCCTGGATTTTGCTGTAATTAGGCCACGAATTATTTGAGGTGTAGTATCAACAGTAAACAGAACAATATGTCTTTAGAATGGAGTGTTTTAATATCCAAAGGTTCTTACTGTGAGTTTTTTTAAAGGTCATACAAATGGATTTACACACTGGATTAGCCATGGTTCTTCTGGTACTACAGTGGAGGGGAGTGGACTATACAGATCCCCCCCTTCTCCCAATGGCTGCTGAGATGATCCAGCAGCTACGAGGCATTTCTACCCATAAAAGGAACAAGAAGTCCCTGCATATGAGCTACAGTACGTGAAGCCGAGACCTCCAGTTCTGAGCTTTATTTCTGGCATTCGTGTATTAATCTTGCACATGCGTGTGTGAAGGAACAAACAAAGATTAATGCAGTCTCAAAGATGTGGTATTGGGGAGGAAGGAGGGCTTTGGTTTTGTGATTTTGCTGTACCTGTGGCTAATTACATCCATGTCATTCTACGCTCATGGCACATTTAATAAAGCAATTTATTACTAATAAGAAATAATAACATTTTACAGTGCTTTGCAGCACACAAAATGCTTTCAGGTGCATTATATAATTTGTGATTTCTTAGGGGTGTTTGGCCAACACATATTAGTTGCCTTGGGGACCCCTTGGCAACAGCATTGTGTTATGGAGAAGGTAGCCTAGATTTTATATACCTAGTTTCAGTGTAACATTGTTAGAGAGGATGTAGTGATAATGTTTTCTCAACAAGGTATTTTTAGAGGCTTTCAGGCTTGAGTGAGATTGGACTATAAAACAAGACTATAAAAACTTTTAAAGAGCTTTTATGGATAACACCATCATTTTTTTTTAAGGTTTTTTTTTTTTTTTTTTTTGAGACAGAGTCTCACTTATTAACCCTTGGTAGAGTGCTATGACATCACAGCTCATAGCAACCTCCAAATCCTTGGGCTTAGATGATTCTCTTGCCTCAGCCTCCCAAGTAGCTGGGACTATAGGCACCCACCATAACATCCAGCTATTTTTTTGTTGTTGTTGCATATTGGCCAGGGCTGGGTTTGAACTCACCGCCCTCCCGATATGGGGCCAGCGCCTTATCCACTGAGCCACAGGTGCTGCCCAATAACATCATCTTTTTTTTTTTTTTTTTTTTTTTAATTAAAACACATTGAAGTCATCTTTTAAGAATGAGGTTGAGCTGGCAGGGTGGCTCATGCCTATAATCCTAGTACTCTGGGAGGCCAAGGTGGGAGGATCCCTTGAGTTCAGGAGTTTGAGACCAGCTTGAGCAAGAGTAAGACCCTTGTGTCTACTAAAATAGAAAAATTATCTGGGCATTGTGGCAGGTGCCTGTAGTCCCAGGTACTTGGAGACTCAGGCAGGAGAATTTCTTGAGCCTGGGAGTTTGTGGTTGCTGTGAGCTAGGCTGAGGCCATGGCACTCTACAAAGTGAGATTCTGTCTCCAAAAAAAAGAAAAAAGAAAAGAAAGGAAAAGAGAAAAAGAATGAATTTGAACCCTAAGCTGGAAAAGCAAAGTTGTGTAGAGGCATTGGGGGCTGACACCTGAGGGATGTATTAATATATCTCATTCTTTTTGTTTCACCAAGAGAGTTGAAGCCTCTGTCTCTCTCTCTCTCTCACACACCCAGAGGCAGGAACAATAATGAATTGGATCACATTCACTTCAGTCTTCCAGAGGTGTCCATCAAATTCAAGGTTGAAATATTCACACTGAAAACATTTTTTCTAGTACTGATAAGGTAGGTGTGGAAGTTAGCCTCCACGAATGTTTCATAACTTTCCCACGAAACTCTGCAGATAGCAGCCTTCTTGTAAGAGAAACACTGATGGGGGGGCAGAATAAGATTTGGGGGCAATGCTCAACTCACCAAAGGTGCTCCCCTCTTCCACACACCGTGGTGGAGCACGTGAGGTGATGGCAGAGTGGTGTAACTGTTAGACATGTCACACCCACAGCAGACTTATATGCAGATGAGAGAAAAGTGACCTGTGGCACTGAGAGGGAGCCACCTGTCATGGTGGGGGCTGAGCACAGAGAGGGTGGGTGAGCTCCAGAGGCAGGGACGACAGGGCCTCTTACCTAGACTGACAGGGCTGTCAGAACCAACCGTTCAGCTTGCTGGCCACCATATCTTTCCTTTCAGCCATACCCAACAGAGTGGCAAAACCTGGAGGAGCACCTCCAAGGTGGAACCATCATAGGTCTGATGGTTTAAGGGCCCTAAACTCTGCTGGGACGCACTCCTGCCACCTGTCACTCAATGGGAGGTGAGTCGGGGGCTGGAAGACTAGTTCTGTATCCTTCCTTCCCTAGCTAACTTTGGCTTTTCCAGAGACACACAGATGAGGAAGGCAATAAATAAAATGCTTTTAAGAAGTCATATTCTCCTGTCTTTGATTTCTCCGTGTTCAGACCCAACACAGCAGCAGTTTGGAAATCGTACAGCACTGTCATATTCAAACCCCCTTCATTTTGGAGATTCAGACAATCTTCCTAGGTGTGTCCAAGGGAAATGTATAACACAGTTCTTATCAGTGAGCCACCCACTGTGCTCCTGACACTGGAAAAGGTGCCATATCCTTTCATATAGAATGCCGAATGTATTTCTATAGTCATATATAATGTTGATTTTATTTCTAACACTAGAGTGGTTTATTTCTCACCAGAGAATGCCAGCCCCATTCTCTGGGATTAGAAATACAGAGGTACCAACAATGTGTATATACATTTGTTTGTTTATTTATATTGAGACAGAGTCTCCCTCTGTCCCCCTAGGCAGAGCGCAGTGGCGTCACAGCTCACAGCAACCTCAAACTCTTGGGCTCCAGCATTTCTCTTGCCTCAGCCTCCCGAGTAGCTGGAGTCAGCTGGCGTCAGCCACCATGCTGAGGTAGTTTTTCTATTTTTAGTAGAGATGTGGTCTTGCTCTTGCTCAGGTTGGTGTTGAACTCTTGAGCTCAGGTGATCCACCTGCCTTGGCCTCTCAGAATAGCAGGATTACAGGTGTGAGCCACCACACCTGGCCTATATGTACATTTTAAGGAAGGAAAAAAAGTGACTTAACATTGTAATTTTCAATATATACTGACAAGAAAAGATGAATAAAAGTCACATTTAGCATCTCTTATAAATGCAGAATTAAAATGTGACTTGAGTTTTAAAATTTTAATACACTTTTTTCCTTTCTTAAAAGTACATACCTTTTTGGGGGGCACTCCTGTTTAATCAGCATTTATTACCAAGTGCCTACTCTCAGCCCAAGTGCTTGCCTCATTAGGAAGAACAGGCTGGCAGACAGCATAAAACCCTCGGTTTTTTTGTTTTGTGGTGGTTTCTTTCTTTGTTGTTGAGACAGGGGCTTACTCTGTCACCTGGACTAGAGTTCAGTGGTGTCTTTATAGCTCACTGCAGCCGCAAACTCCTGGGCTCAAGAGATCCTCCTAAAAGCAGCTGTTTTAAAGGGGGTATCACATGGCTTAGACAACAGAGAAGGGGGAGGAGGAATGGTTGGGGGAGTCGTATTGCCTCAAGAGACCCGACACAACAATACAGACGTTAAGAGACAGAGCATAATGTCAGATTCTCTAGTGAAAAGATTCCAGTTTTGCTCTATGAATTTCTGTATCTTTAGCCATTGAAGGGTCATGTGCATGAAGGAAGGAGTTCGAGGGTCCAGTGAAAGCTGCCATCACTTATTTTGCAGGAGACGCTTGAAATCTTTCCTAAGACTAGCCAGCTCCCTCAGCCCAGGCGCCCACTCTGATGAAAGGGGGCAGCATCCCAGGCGGGGCCTGCTGCTCAATGCACCTCTCCTGGGCTGGGAGATAGAGTTGCCCTGCTAGGGATTCTGGGGACTGTGCTTGTCTGTCTCCCTAGATTTTTGGAATCTTCTTGTTTCTGAGACTTGATATTAGCATCAGAAAAGAGCTGAAGTTTGGGGAGGAAATCCTGACTATTTGCACCAAGGGCAGGATCCTAATGGATCCCACTGGAAAAAGTACCAAGAGTTTGGGGCTGAAAGAATCTTATCCCTGAAGAATCACAGTGAAAAATTTTATTTTCCATGGATTTGCTTAGACACTGCTCGGGGGTAGGCTTGTGTGGTTTCTCTGATTAATTCACCAAAAAAGAAACACACAGTCCTTCATTTTCCTTGCATCACAGCGTAATGTCCTTAACTAAATTTCTAGGATTCTTACATATATTATGAAAATATTTTTAAGTCTTTTTATTCCTTAATAAGGCTAAAATTTAAACAGCATTAGCATGAAATTTAGCTTATCAGGAGGTGCTTGTCAAGTTAATATACAATTACTTTATTTTTTATTTTTTTATTTTTTGCCTTTTATTAAGCCCATATACACACAGCATCATGAATACATTTAATATACAAATTAGTTTTGTCTTAGAAGATGTGTGTTTCCCTTCATGTAGAGTTTATCAGATAGCGGTACTGCAGGGGTGGAGGGAAACTCTGAATGCCTATTACCAAGAAAGTTTAGGGGCTTGGCGCCTATAGCTCAAGCAGCTAAGGTGCTGGCCACATCCACCAGACCTGGCGGGTTTGAATCCAGCCTGGGCCTGACAAACAACAATGACAACTACAATAAAAAAATAGCCAGGCGTTATGACAGGGCGCCTGTAGTCCCAGCTACTTGGGAGGCAAGAGAATCGATTAAGCCTAAGAGTTGGAAGTTGCTGTGAGCTGTAATGCCACAGCACTCTACCCAGGGCAACAGCTTGAGGCTCTGTCTCAAAAAAAAAACGTTTTCTTTTCTTTTTTTTTTTGAAGTTTTTAGCTGGGGTTGGGTTTGAACCCGTCACTTCTGGCATATGGGGCCGGCACCCCACTCCTTTGAGCCACAGGTGTTCACCCACTTCTAAGAAGTGGGAGAACACAGCAAGACTAAATAATAACAAATACAATTTTTCTTGATATAGAAGGTTATTGATTTTAAGAACCGTGTATTAAATCCTCTGACATCACCATTTTCAGTTCCTGTGTTTAAAGATTGTTACTGCCCATTTATAGAGATATAGACCAAAGCTGACATCTTTTTTGGGACCAATGGATCCCTCTGTGCTGATTGTCCTTGCTCTCAAAATGCTCCTTGGTTCTTTCCTTCTCTGGGCTCCCAGTTAATTGCAGAGCTTGTGGGAGTAACCAGACATTGGCCATAAAAGTGAAGCTACGTATCCCTGTCAATAGAACAGAATTCTCTTCCTCATTTCCCAGGGAACAGGTTTACAAACTGCTTGTGAGATGGTGAACTTTAGGAAATCTAAGCCAGCGATGTCATCAGAAGGGAAAATGATGGTGAGTTTACCAGCTGCTTGTGACATTGAAGGCAAATGTGTCTCTTTCTCCCCCACAAATGTCACGGAGCACAGAGAGCTGTGCTGCATCCCTACTATAATAAGTGCTAACACTTGGACATCAGTTAAGGTGCTGGGAAACCACGTAAGGAACCACATGTAGAAATGGACACACGTGGACCAATTTCTTTTGCTGTGGATATCACTGTACTTCAGGTTAGCTAGTGATGGGTAGCACACAGAATAACGCATGGTCTCACGTAGTTGCCTAAGAGTTTGTTTACAGCTTGGAGCCTCAGCTTTCTTCCCATTCAGAAAAATCCACCGAGCTCTATAACAGATCACCCTGGTATAAAATGTCATCCATGAAGCTGGAATTCGATTGGTGGTAGTGAGGTTGCTAAGTAAGATATTTGGCCGATGAGCAGTAATTGCTCTTAAGAAGCTTTGAATGTGCTAACTGGTAGGAAGTGAATGAAGCTCAGGAGTAACTCAGGGTGACTTGTAATGCACCACATAGGAAATCCTACTAAGACAAGAATAAAATAATAGAATACAGTAGGAGATGGTAACCACAGGGGCCAAAATGTTTCGAATAATACTGAAACATTCCACCAAAGGAGCCAGGACTGAGTGTGATCTTTGACGGGCTGTGTGTAGCCCCTTGAGCTTATATGAAGATCCCATAATTATATGACTTCTAGGATCCCAAGAAAGTAGTTAAAATGCCTGAACATAATTTTACAATCTAGATAAGGCTAGGGATAGCTTAATGGAGATTTATTAAAACATTGGGAGAGAAATACAATATTCTCTTATTGATGAATTCAGTCCTCTACATTTAGTTACGTTGATGCAAAATTTTTTTTTTTTTTGTAGTTTTGGCTGGAGCCGGGCTTGAATCCATCACGCCTGGTATATAGGGCCGGCACCCTACTCCTTGAGCCACGGGTGCTGCCCAATGCAAATTAATCTTGAATGCCAAGGGACACAAAGCAAAAGATAGAAGTGATCTAGATGACTATTTAGTCTATGGTTCTACAACCTGTTCAGACTGCACCTAGCCATGTTGATAAGACAGTCATTCCTACCAAAAAGTTGCAAAAGCAGCCAAGCGCTGTTTGTGAATTTGAAGTGCAAGTTGTTGGTGATTGACTTGAAGTGAATGCTTGGGAACCTACCTACTAAAAAAGAGGGGTGTGTGTGTGGGGGGGGGGTGGGTAGGTGGGGGGTGTGTGGAGATAGGTCCAATAGCTATGAAGAGAGCTGCAAAGATCTGGGCATGTTGTCTGAGGACGGAACCGATGAAAACTTTCTTTGTCTTCACATACATTAAGAGCAATTATCCTGAGGATGCTAATTATGCTTTTTCAGTCTTTACTGAGCCCAAGGGGAAGAAAATGGCTCTGACCTAGAGCCTGAACATTTGCTTTATCCAAAAAAAAAGAACTTGGTATGGAGGGTTTTTAAGAGGATAAATAAACAAAATGGATAGAGCGGAACCTCTACAGCAAAGCTTATGCCTAATATTGACACTTGAGATTTAGCATTTGCTCTCCGTCTCTTTGAGAAGTTTGGTTAAAAGCATGGGTACTATCGAAAACTCTTAAGGTTCTTATTTATAAGCTTGAACTATTGCAAACGTCCTAGGAAAATCATTTTAGTTGAGGAAAAAAGCATTTAGTATTTCTAGGGCAAGCTAATTCAATCTGAGCAGAGAGAAGGTATTTTGAGGAGAGAGGACATAGCCTTTTTTCTCCTAATAACTTTTACTTTGACAAGAATAAAGTGCCCCGTTGTAATAAATATAAACATATTCATTACATTTCTCCCATCCCACCAGCTGAAAATTGGGGGCACTTTCTTAGAGATGCATAGATGCACTTTATAAACATCCTTCATAATTCTTAGGAGTTTTGTACCTGGCATATATTAAGGAATTTTTTGCTTATTAATTTTCTTCTTGAATAATCTCATTATTTGAAACATTTTTATATAGAACATACTTTAAGTAATTAAGTTTTTCTTTTTGCCTCTCAGATATAGCATTAGATAAACAAAGATAGAACAGCAATCCTTAATATAATTGGGAAACCAACTTTATGCCTAGCTAAATCAGTCAGAACTCATACACTTGAAATTTGGCTGGAAACAAAACCTTTTGGCAGTTTTTCCTAGGAAACTAAAATTTTGCGGCTCATGCCTGTAATCCTAGCCCTCTGGGAGGCTGAGGGAAGAGGATTGCTGAGCAAAGTGAGACTCCATCTCTATTAAAAATAGGAAAATTAGCTGGACGTTGTGGTGGCAGCTGCCTGTAGTCCCAGCTAGTAAGGAGGCTGAGGCAGGAGGATTGCTTGAGCCCAGGAGTTTGAGGTTGCTGTGACGTCGGCTGATGCACTGTTGCCTGGGTGACAGAGAGAGACACTGTCTCAAAAACAAAAATGGAAAACTAAAATTTTTTTATAAGTTTTAAACGAGGCTGATAGAATTTTTAAAAAATGTATGTTTAATAATGCTTAGGATATATCCTTTTAGGATGTAGGAGGATAAAATAATTTCAACATAGAAAATTATCCTTGACTGTTCACAGAGGGTGTTAAGACTGAGAGACTCTTCGATGTCCATTCAATCATCCAATCAACATTTCTGGGTGGCTGTGGTATTATAGGCTCATTCCCAGGCACAAGGACATATAAATGAATGAAACAGAAGGAACCTTGCCTTCAAGAAGTATATATTCCAGAAGGAGAAAAGTGATGGACAATTGAAGAAGATAATGACTATCAGGGAAAAAAGGTTTTGAAAGAGACCCAAATTTAATCAGGGTGATCTGACTCGAATGGATAGATTTGAACCTCAATTCTGCCATTTCCTAGCTGTGTAGTGTTGGGCACGGTACTTCGTTGAGTTCCAATTTTCTCATCTGTGAAACAAAGATACCCACTACCTGGAGATGACACAAGGCTCAGTCAAGGTCACAAAGGGAGCACAGGGCTGGACGCGTTGTAAACCCTCAGCTGCTCGATACCAGCTATTCACGTTCTTCCACTGCAAGCGGATGCCTTGAGCGCATCTGCTCAGGCCCAGAGGGCTGCTTCCCTCTTGTCAGCAAGTACAGTCACATTCTGAGGCCTGGTTCCCCAGTTTGTAACCAAAACAGCTGGAAAGACGCCAAAGAGAGGCTTGATCCCCACTTCCAGAAGTGCTTGTCAACTAACTGTCCAGCTCAGGGCAGCTGAGTTCCAGTTATGAAACTCCTGCCCCTCCCGAATTTATGTGCCCTCTTTCGGGAACCAGGATCTAGCCTAAGCCAAGGTCCTTTTGGACCCAGAGAACTTATATTTGTAGGAGGTTTTCTGTTTTTTTGTTTTCCTTTTCCCCAAATGTTAGCTCAAAGCATAAAGAAGAGCAGAAGGATTTGCAGAGGGGAAACAGATGTTTACTGTTCATTTCACAATCACAGGGCTGGATGGAGCTGGAAGAACAGTAACAGCTGCCAAGTCGGAGCTGCACCCGCACCGCCCCAGGGACCCCGGGCTCCTTCCTGTTCTGTAAGCCTCCCTTCCTTCTTCCCAGGAGAGTAGGTATTCTCCGGTTTCCCTCAGTGGTCCCACCATGGGGCTTATGGTCTTGTTGATTCCTTATTTTATGGACAGTGAAATTCACAGTTATGCAACTCTGTAGATTGTGTCTCAGCTCAAGGCTCCCCCCCACCCCCAGGAGCTGGTGTGTGTTCTGCCTCAGGACGCTTGGTTAGTGTCCTCCCAGAGTCCTGCTATGACCCTGCCATGGGTACAGATCTTTTTAGAAAGCATCCTGCTTCCTCCTTTAGGAATTTGCTAGCTATTTCTGAGAGGCTCCAAAAGCCTCCTCTATTTGACACGATCTGTTAGAAACTACCAAGTCCAGAAATTTTCCATGCATATCTGTTTTTAAATTTCTTTTTACTGATTGATGGTTGATTACAGAATTGCTCTTCCTGGCTTGATTTATAAGCACATTTACAGCATAAGGAAGGATTTTTTTTTTCCTGAACCTCCTAAATCACATTAGCTTAAGTGATATAAATTTGTTTTATTTATTTATTTTTGTTGTTGCAGTTTTTTTTAGCCGGGGCTGGGTTTGAACCCACCACCTCCGGTATATGGGGCTGGTGCGCTACTCCTTCAGCCACAGGCAATGCCCTTAAGTGATATGAATTTGTGATATTCAAATGATTTTGAATTGTAAGATGGCAGTGTCACAGGTTCCACCTAATGAGCCTTGCTGAGGATGCTTGTTGAAATTCATTTTTACAGCTCTTTCTCTCAGGGGGTCCAGTTAGCAGCCCTGGTAGGGACGAGATTTTTCTTATGACCAGGCAAGTTTGGGAAATATAGGGTATGTGATTTGTAGTTGAGTAAATAGCTAATTAAATATGGTGCCAGGGCAGTTTATATAATCTATGGCTATTATGCTTGATGCAAGCACTTTCTACTTAGTAGCTGTGGTAAAGATTACTATGTACCCATTAAAATCTGTGTGACCCTTCTTTGGGCACATTGCTAGCTCTCCTTGCAATTATGTGTGGCCTCCAGTCTATGTTCTCTCTAGTGAAGTGTGAATGGAGCCCTGTGTGCCACCTGTGGGCCCGACCTGTACCGTGCCCCCTGCCTTCTCTCCTCCGTAGTCTTCCACCTTCCACTGTCTAGAAACAGAGCAACACAAAGCCCCAGTGCAGCGGTTCTCAACCTTCCTAATGCTGCAGCCCTCTAATACAGTTCCTGTGGATCCTGAACACAGGTTGAGAACTGCTGCCCTAGCTGATGGCAGACTCGCAGGATGGAAAAACAGATCCTGAATGAGCCCATGGCACGGAACTATCTCACTAACCTAAACCCTTGTCAAGGCCTCTTATAGGAATGTAGTAGTTGGGGCCATTATATATTTGGGACTGTTTGTTACGGCATCCTGCTTATTAGTAGAGTGGTGTCATCGTTACAAAATGCTAAAAAGGGGTGTGCTATTGGCTTAGCTGTTAGGTCACAGATGGTAAGAAAACTGAGCAGGTTGGAAAGATGAAGACTGATATTATACAGTGGAAAACATTCTGTGAAACTATTGTCTGTAAAACCTAGAAGGTAAAAGTAGTTCCTGCAGAGTCGGTAGCAGTCTCCAAGAAGACTGGAAGATGACAGAATGTGACAATATGTGTATGTATTAACAGCTACTTTAGGTGTATAACAAGGTGTCACAAGAAAGGGAAGAAGTGAATTGGTTGTTTTTTAAGCACAGATTTTAATGACCTTACAGAGCTGGAAAATTGATTGTTTCTGGATTCCACAAACGGGAGATAACCATCAAGATTGTCAGAACTCTGTTATTGCTGTCTGTCTCCCATTCTTCCCTCCCTGAAAGGGAGTTTGAATATTTTGGTTGTCTCATTCCTGTTCTGCCATTGTGTAAGGGTGACTGTGTATCCGGGGACGATGATGTGACCACAAGGGGGCACATCTAGGCAAAATGAAGAGCTGGTGAATCACTTTTAGACACTAGTCTTCCATCTGGTTGAGGAGGCAGAACGGGACTCCAAGAGTCCCTCTGGGGAAAAGGGTGCTTTTTTTACATGTGGGAAAAGTGTGCAAGGATGTTTTGTGGCCAGAGTGTGATGTAGGCAGAAACTGCTAGTTTCTATCAAAAGCCGTGGTTCTCCCTTTGGAGCACATAGTGGGCTTTTGCTTGGAGGGAGGTGCAGCCTTGGGATCAAGCTGTCTGCTATGGAGTGAGACTGGAAACGATGTCTGGGCCTGGCCTGCTCAAGTTTCTCCGTGTTTCTTTTTCACTAGGTTGAGTGGATATAGATACCTATGAGACCCTAGGGGAGGGCAGGGGCCAAAAGATGAGAAAAATAACAGCATCCTGTAGTAAAGAGAGGTTGATTAATGGATACACAGATACGTATGGTGAGATGGAATAAGATCTTGTGTCCAGTAGCACAAGGAGGTGACTACAGGTCCAACGTTTTAGCTGGGCTGCCGTAGTGACATTTCCTCTCTGAGCTTTGAAATGCCGCCCAAGGACAATAACAAGAAGAAAGATGCTGGAAAGTCGACCAAGAAAGAACAAATCTGGGGGCAAGGCCCAAAAGAAAAGTGGTCCAAAGGCAAAGTTCAGGACAAGTGTGACAACCTAGTCTTGTTTGACAAAGCCACGTATGGCAAACTCTGTAAGGAGGTTCCCAACTATAAGCTTATCACCCCAGCTGTGGTCTCTGAGAGGCTGAAGATTCGAGGTTCCCTGGCCAGGGCAGCCCTTCAGGAGCTCCTTAGCAAGGGACTTATCGAACTGGTTTCAAAGCACAGAGCTCAGGTAATTTACACCAGAAATACCAAGGGTGGAGACGCCCCAGCTGCTGGTGAAGAGGCATGAACAGGGTCCAACCAACCATATATTCAGAAAAATAAAACTTTATTAAAAAACAACAAAAAGCTGACTATGGTCAATAACAATTGGTTGGATATTTCAAAATACTAGAAGAATAGGCTTGGAAAGTAATGATAAATATTTGAGATATTGGGTGTCCCAATTATTCATATTTGATCATTGCACATTATATCCTTGTATCAAAATATAACATGTACCCACAAATAAATAGGTACAACTATTCTGTATCCATAAAAACTAAAAATGAGATCACAGCAACTTATATCCTTGTGAGGTGCCAAGGAATTGGTAGATGAGAACAGATGCCTGGATCACAGAGAGAATTATATAGACGGATAGCTCTGGTTACTGACGTTGACACGCACTCTAGTGTCACTCCAGTTTCCTGATTAATACCCCCACACTGCTTGTAGGAGCACACGTGGCCATAATGAAGTTCATGCCAAGACAGGGAATGAAGAGCTGCTCTGGGAACCAAGACAAATGCTAAGTGAACACACATGGACC
Source organism: Loris lydekkerianus (assembly GCA_963574355.1). NCBI lineage: Eukaryota > Metazoa > Chordata > Mammalia > Primates > Lorisidae > Loris > Loris lydekkerianus. Next base: position 14,830 of record CAUYPK010014442.1, read on the forward strand.
AGGTCCTGAAGTTTTGTGAAACCCAGGCGCATTCAGAAAGCTGGTGGACTTCCGAGTGTTCAGGAACGAGGCCAGGCTGCTCCATGACTCAGAGATGGCCCCTGTGGAGTTCATGCTGGAATTTATTCTGACTGTGTTATCTCCGGAAAATTAACGGTTTGGATTCTGCTAACTAACCCAAGAGGTGTCATGGATTTTTGTTCATGGGAAAATAAATTGTCAGCCAAATTTGAACCCATATTACACAGAGGGTAGGGCTCCTTACCCTGAGCTCAGGATTAATGAGGGAGACTCTTTCTCTCTCTCTTTCTTTTTGCAGAGTCTGATTTTGTCACCCTGGGTAGAGTGCCATGGCATCACAGCTCACAGCAACCTCAAACTCCTGGGCTTAGGCAATCCTCTTGCCTCAGCCTCCCAAGCAGCTGAGACTATAGGCACCCACCACAATGCCCAGCTGGTGTTTCTATTTTTAGTAGAGATGGGGTCTCACTCTTGCTCAGGCTAGTCTTGAATTCCTGAGCGCAAGTGATCCACCTGCCTCGGCCTCCTAGAGTGCTGGGATTACAGGTGTGAACCACTGTGCCTGGCCTCGGTAGACAGTGTCTGCTGAGCTTTCTTACCTGTCCTTGCCTGAGCCACCTCATGTTTGTCCTGTATCATAATGCTGTCTTTGTAAAACAGGACAACCTCATCCCCACACAGACATCCTATGTCCTGCGTAACCTCTGGCCTGAATATACTATTTAACCCACAAGAGGAGAGAGAGACGACAGATTTTGAAAAAGCTATTCTAGAAACAAAATACTGCTTATCCAAAGCCCAGCTTCAGCGGGCAGGGAGGCAGTAAAATGCATGAAGCATTTTATAGCAGGGACAGTGAAGGGAGCCAGGCTGTGTGAGACTGAGTGTCCTGCTCACAGGGAGTCTGTCCACTGGCTGGTCATCGTCCTTGGTTTGTTGGCAGCTAACGCAGCTCTCAACCCTGGGGTCCTGGTTTCCTTATGCTACCTGATCACAGAGACTTACTTTTCCTTCTGTTATTCCTTTGTTCTTACTTCTAGAGAAGCAGCTCATAATTTTCTATCTCTTAAGTACATTTGAGCTTTCTGAGTGCAATTTCCAGCCCAGAAGTCTCTGAGTGAACTTGCTCGTCTAAGCACCATGATGTAGACTGTGAAAAGAGCTGTACACGTGATTCCTGTGGTTGTGTCTCTGGTGTGGCCTCCCAGGACACAGACAAGCACCAGACACACATCACACCGCCCCAGAAAGAGACGCATGGGGTTGGATTCCCACGTGACCTTGGAGTTCGGAGACTCATTGTGTTTAGAAGGAGCAGAGTGAGTGACTCCATTGGCCCATCATCGCCTTTTCTTTCATTACTTCTTTTATATTTTTGTCTAAGATTAGGAACCCAATAAGGGTTACTTTAGGTTTCCTTGTGGCTTATAAAGAATGAATCTCATCCATTCTTCAGAGACTTATAGGTGTCTTTAGAAAAACCAAAAGAGAAGAAGCTCCTGAGTACACTTTCCTAAATGAGCAAAAATAGGTCACAACCATTTATAAGCCTGGGGCTTTTAAAAATTCACTCTTTGTTGTTTTTTTTTTTTTAATTTATTTATTTTTTATTGTCAAATCATAGCTGTGTACATTTGTGCAATCAAGGGGTACAATGTGCTGGTTTTATATACATTCTGAAATATTCTCATCAAACTGTTCAACGTAGCCTTTGTGGCATTTTCTTAGTTATTGTATGTAGACATTTGTATTCTGCCTTTAATAAGTTTCACCTGTACCCATTCTAAGATGCACCATAGATGTGGCCCCACCCATTACCCTCCTTCTACCATAACCTCCCCCCTCCCTTCCCCTTCCTTGGCCCTTTCCTCATAGTCTTGTGCTATAGTTGGGTTATAGCCTTCATGTGAAAGCTATAATTTAGCTTCATAGTAAGGCTGAGTACATTTGATACTTTTTCTTCAATTCCTGAGATATTTTGCTAAGAAGAATATGTTCTAGCTCCATCCATGTAAACATGAAAGAGGTAAAGTCTCCATCTTTCTTTAAGGCTGCATAATACATTGTATACATGTACCACAATTTTCTAGTCCATTCGTGGGTCGATGGGCACTTGAGCTTCTTCCATGACTTAGCAATTATGAATTGGGCTGCAATGAACATTATGATACAAATGTCTTTGTTATATTGTGATTTTTGGTCTTCTGGGTATAAACCTAGTAAAGGAATTATAGGATCGAATGGCAGATCTATTTTTAGATCTCTAAGTATTCTCTGAACATCTTTGAAGGAACGTTTTAGTGTGCATTCCCATCAGCAGTGTAGAAGTGTGCCCTTTCCTCCACATCCACGCCAACATCTCTGGTTTTGGGATTTTGTTATGTGAGCTACTCTTACTGGGGTTAGGTGATATCTCAAAGTAGTTTTGATTTGCATTTCTCTGATGATTAAGGATGATGAGCTTT